>JABUQX010119285.1:12500-32500 GCA_015478945.1 Trachelipus rathkii | reverse complement strand
TAATAATTTAACATGAATGTGATATCTGGGCACAAAAAGTAATTAAAGAAAAGATCTCTAAAGAAGTGATTTTTCCATAAAATTGTTGAGACATGCCTGGGGGGGCGGCGGGGCTCATGGGGACTCTAGAGTGAGAGTGAGAGTGAGGATTAAGTTGGGGGACGACAAGCAAGAGGGGATTATGTGGTTGGCTATTATTCGGGGGGGGGGAACGATGCCGGGTTGAAGGGCAGGAGAGTGTTTGGGGCGGGGGATGAATATGATCGAGTAGGGGAGAGTCTCTCAGGTAGTAGGATTCGGTGATATTGTGCGCGAGAGGAGATAGTGTAGAGCAAGTTCGCGATGGTATCTGGTATATCTGAAAATATCTGATTATCTAGCAGTGGAAGTGTGTCTGGTGATCATTTTCTGCTGTTCTGCGTTACTTAGCCAAGCAAATCAGAGACGAGTTAGAAATAGGCGGGTGGTGCGGGGTGGATGAAAGGGATAGAAGACAGCGCTTGTCTGTGGGGTAGTTATAGTTGGGTTCAGGACAAGTTCGCGAAGAGAGCGCGTAAATTGGTTGGGCACGTGTAGGTGGGTCAATAAATACCTTAGAATTCTATTTGAAGGCGATTTGTTTTTGAAGAGGATGAATGTGGAGCTTGGCAGCGTTGATTTTGATGGAAGTGAGTATGAGAAGGTACTAGTGGTTTCTTGGGGTAAAAAAGAAAGAAACTAAATTATGTAACTCCCAAGATGATTAAACAACTCTTCAAGAAACCCAAATTGCACTTAGTTAAATTGCAGCTACTAAGGATCCAAAATACTTATAAAAAAAGCTTCTGGTTGAGGGCAGGAATGAGGTATAGAGAAGTTACGAGAAAGCCGAGAAGAGAAGAAGAGAGAGAAGCGCCAGATCACTAAAAATGTTCCTGGCCTAGTCTCTCTACGTAGTAGTATACATTCTGGTGAGATCCCATAATATTTATTACTATTATTAGTATAAGAGCTATATTGAAGGCAGCATGAATGTATTCTAAATTATGTTTCGCTAATTTACCTAGGCTATACTTTATAAATTATATGGTATAGCCTATAGGTAATCATATATATTATATATATTCTATATCTTAACATTAGTAGTTCATATATGCCTATATGGCTGAATAGTATGACAATATATGATTTATGAAAATAATATATATATATTACTATATATATCTAATATTTAATATAGATATATATATATATTAATATTATAATATATTAATATATATATATATATAATTAATATATAATATATTATATAAAAGTTTAATATATAATATATTAAAGATTTTAAATTATATATATATTATATATATATTAATATAATTAATTAATATATTATATATGATTTTAATATATATATATATAATATATATGTATATTATAATATTAATAATATTATATATATTATATATAATATATAAATAATATATATATAATATATATATATATATTAATATATATAAATTAATATTTATAATATAATTAATTTAATTAATAATATATTAATATATATTATAAATTATTAATATACTATAATATATATATTAATAATATATAATTAATAATAATAAATATATATATATATTATATTATTATAATATATATATATATTTATATAATATATTATATATATATATATAATTATTATATATAAATAATAATATATATATTATATATATATATATATTAATTATTAAATATATATTATATTAATATAATAATATAATATATTATATTAATATATAATTTAATGTATGTATTATTTATACCGTAGTTATATTTAGCCATAACAATAGTCATTTATATAAATTTATATAGATTATCTAAGCTGAATATTTAATGGTAGCGATGAGTATAGTAGTAAAATAAATATATATACCCATAATCTCCATAATAATGCACCTCAACCAGTACCTCATATATTATATAATTATTCATCTACTCAACCCTCTGGATATTAATACTTTAATAGTAATAGATTTATTACATATATACATAGATTATATAACTTTTTTATAATATAATATAGCTATACCAGCTCTACTATATATTGAATTAGTATCAAATAATATATATAATGAGTATATAAGAGGTATGATATATAGTACTTAGATGAAAAGACATATAATATCAAATTTGGCAGGGTTCCATTCACATTTATCAAAGTTACATCTTTCTTCACTTTTATATCAAAATTTAATATATTTGAAAAATTATATTAATTATAATAGGTATACAAATATGTATATTTATATAGTCATATTATATAATACTACATATCATCGCTTTATATATATATTAGTACTAAAATCATAACTATATAGTTGTAGGATAGGAACAGTATAGTCACTATATAAGTATATTTTTTATACTATATACTAGCATCTTACTAGACTTAAGATACTATATATAATATTTTGTGTGTGTGTTTGTATAGTTAATAAACATTTTGCTAACTTTATCTATACTACTACTTAATACTCAATCTGAATAGGATCTAATATTCTATAAATATTTGTTTAGTTACCAAAATAGTTCATTATTTATTATTTACTTATATTAGTATATGATGATATTATAGTTATAATTTTCTAAGGCTATACATTTATTTAGGTTACTTAATACTATACTATTATATATTTATTAGCTTTAATGTACTAGTATTATTAATGTGTTTTATATTCTTTCATATATTATTATTATATTATTTAAATAGTATAATATTGTATTTAGATAATTTTTTTCAGTTATATATAATATAATATCTGTTTATTGATAATATTAGTATATACTCACTATACTTCTATAGGTATTAGGTATTAGTATGGTTTATTATATAGTATTGTTAAAAGAATAAGTTTTTTTCCTTATTAATGATTATATTAAAGTATATATATAGGAAATTGAAAGAAAATGTTTGAAGTATACGAAAGAAAAATTGCCTTCCTACGATAGGGTTCGAAACCAACGGCATGGTGCGATACTGAGTAGGGTTTGGATATAATTCGGTACCTCAGTCAAACACAGTTCCACTCTATCCTTCTAACCTATTTTCAACGGCTTAAATCTATCTCAATATAAAATATATTAAGATTATAAAGTTTGATACATAAATCTTAACTAGTTATTATATTATACCAATTAATGGTTGTTACAATAAAAAACTATTTGCCTGTATATAATTATATAAACTATTGAGATACTAAGTATGATTGCTATTTAATATTATATAATTATAATATTATATGATACTCCTATCATGAAGGCACTATAAATTACACTGATTAATAAATTCTTATACCACACATTTTTAATAGTGTTAAGTTATTAACTTGATATATACAAAGGATCCAATGCATCAAAATATATACAAGAATTTACTATTGATAATGATAATTGTCCGCTATGCTTGTAATACCTTGAAGTGAATGCTTTTTTCGGATCACTCCCGCTTATGGTAAATAATTAGAGAATGTTTCATGGATATATCCCGTGATTTTACTTTAATTATTTATTTCATGGTAGACCATCCTTAGGAAAAGATTTGTTGAAGATCATGAAAGGAATCATTTCCATTCAAGCTACACTGAGGAATGTCTTCCTTCTGGACATCCCGCGACAGAAGATTTGAGAAGTTCCTGCACTATTCTCAATTGTTTCCAATTTATGTTCTGAGGATTGTGACATTAAGGTATTATATTGAAATATCGGAAATGTTAGAACAGAACCGGACTGTATATTTGAGTTACGGCGTGACGATGCTTTCCGTTTGAATCATACCCGCTTAGGTAATATTGAGGATGTTCTTGGAAAGATCCTCCCTCATATAACTACTATTCTTATGGATGCCCTCTGTTTAAGAATAGAATTTATATATACATGGATAACATCATGTTTATTTTAAACTATAGTTACCTGAAAGAACATTCCTTGTATAGCATTTCCCGCTGAATTATAGGATAAGAATGTTCTCCATTATGAAATATTCGCAATGCTTCAGGTGTGAATATTTGGATCTATGTACTCCTCTGCATAATAATGCTAGGACAATGTTGTATTGACAGTTTGGTTACCAATCTCTAAAACGTATCGTTTTCTGTGACAAACCCTACCATGAGAAAACATAAAAATTAAAAAAAAAAAAGAAGTACAGCCTGGTTATTTTATAATGATAAGTTTCATTTGTTTTTAACTAAAACGTGTTTGTGTTTTTTTTTTTTTTTTTTTTTTTTATATTTTTTTTTTATATGTGCCTGAGTTAATTCCAGTGAAGACGTCTCTCATAAATATATTTGGTTAACGAGGATCTCAAAATTACTATTTACATACATATTTTGCACGGTGACATTATATTCAAATATTCCCTTGGAACATTAGCGAGTATTCGCAAATAACGATCTATTCAGTATCAGGAGCAATAACTATATATATATATATATATATTAGATTGGAATTAGTGGAGATCTTTATTTAAAAATAATGATGTAATTTATAGTAGTATAGTAATATATATATATATGTCTTCGGATTATCGATAGGTTTATATATCTATAAGGATGTGTACTTATATTATCATATATATATATTCATAAATACTAAAGTTATAGCTATAATATATATTAGTAGACGTTGTCAAACTACTTTATTATTGCTTCAAGTATATATAATAAGTATAAAATTATTATAATAAAAGTAATTATATAGTTAAATATTTAATAAGTAATTTATATTTTATTAAGTATTAGGTTAAGAAAATATATTAGGAATGATATGAAAACTTGGGAATTCTATTAATATATATATATTATATTCATTAGTCTAAAATACTTATAGTATAATTGAAGAAGTATTTCTTAAAACAATATGAATACAATTATATATATAACATAATAATTATACTTTTAATATCATGCATAAATATAATTATATAATTAACATTGATTTATATTTATAATCTATAAAATATTAAAACTTTGTTATAGACGCAAATTTAATAAAGAATTTAATAAAATATCCTAATAGTATACTTATTTGATATAATAAAACGTATTTATATTATCGACTTTACTATGTCTTATCCTAGTATATATTGAGTATATATATATACTAGTAAGATAATGTTCTATTTAAATAATTATAATATAAATTGTAATTTTGCTGGAATATTAATTATTTTATTATATACTCGTGCAACCTGGTTGTTTCACAAATCATTTATTTATTATATATTAGTGAACAGTGAGTAGTTCTGCTCTTGCTTATTTAATATATAACTTTTTTATATATATAATAATATATATATATATATATATTTATCGTTTTCCTATTATTCGATAAATAATAATATTTATTATATATTTATTATTATTTTTCTTATAGATATTAGTTTTATATATTATTTATATATATATATATTTATACAATTATACTTTAATTATGTTAATTATACATCTCATTAGTTGATTTATAATAATTATTGTATAAGCACAAACATATTTATATTATTTAATACTGTGATATATATATATTTACTAATTTATATTATTATATAATATATATATAAATATTAATATAATATATATATATATATAATATTAATAGTAATATTATTATATAGTATATATATATATTACTTTATATATAATAAATATTATATATTATCTTTAATCTAAATATATATTATTATACAGTTGTTAATGATTTTGTAAATAAGTTTATAAATTGTCTATACTATATATAATTTTATAGTGAGTGAGTGTATATATACATAAGTATTTATATATATATTATAGATATTATATATATAATTATGGGTCTGAAAAAAAAGAATCTACACAATGTCTATTTCCCAAGAAAAGTAATGAAAAATTCGTTGGGATATTTTTTTGTCATTAAGTAGTTAATTCTCAGTAATTTCTTATATAAGGAATAAGATTGTTAATTTTACATGACCTATTATATATATTATGTAATTTGTAGTTACCAATATTACTATTAGCTAGTTGGGTTTATAGTATATATATATATTCCAGTACATGAGTAATTTTATTTTTATGTAGTTATTATAAGTTTAGTATACCTTGGATGAGTTTTAACATATAATAGCTAAATATTTTATAGTATAGGTTATATATATAAGTAGTTATAGTAAGTAGTTTTGTAACTTTCAAATCTCTTAATTTAAATAAATTAAAATTAAATTTCTTTAATATAACATTTTTTTTGTATAATAGGAGGTGGGTGATATAGAGTATATATATATATTAGGGACATAACACCTAATTGGTAGATAGGTTTCTATACTATATATATAAAAATAATATAGTGTTATGATTGGTATCATTAATATTTATTATTAAGTATTATTAATAATTATTATAGCTATAAATATATCCATTTGTATTCTTAACATATTATATAGGTTAGCCTGAGGGTATTATAAATTGGCCACATGGATTAATATAAAACGATCATTATTTTAATAAGTGTTTTAATTCTATATGATCTTTAATCCAAAATTGCTCATCGAGCGTTACTGGATTTATAGAATTTGTAGGTCTCTAATAAAAAAAGTATAACCACTCATGAACTAGTACTCACAATTATTTGTAAGTAAACATAATTTATTCATATTGATATCCAAATATATGATATAATATGATCAATAGGTATGATATAGGTTTCTAATGGATACTGTAAAAGATTGAGTGAAGTATTTGATATATATTGTTATTATAGTGTACTATCAGTAATGAGTCAATATGGAGTACATTAAATTGATTTATCGACAACTTCTGCGGATGCGGATATTCCGTTATGATTATCTATTTTATATGATTTCTCTATTTTTGATCAATATTAATTATTTTTAATTTTATTATATGAAATTGATAGAGGAGATCTTTGTAAGCATAATGGATATTTTTTGTTTCTGATATTATTATATATATTCTTCTGAATCAATATATATATATATATATATTAATATATAGTTACTATATTTATAATTTGCATAAAGAACATCAATCTAATAATCAATTATAATCTTAGATAATAGGTATTGTGGTGAAGGTTTGGAAAAATATGTAAATAGTTATACAATCTTAACGTCCATATAATATATATATTAATATATTTGACTTATTATATATATATTGGTAATCCTCAGAGTTATAAAAATGATCTTCGATATTTCTAATTGTTGCAACAATGGATAGAGGTTTAATTTACACAATATATATATTTATAATTATATATTATATATATATAATATATATATATATTATATAATATATTAACTATATATATATATATAATATTATATGTAATTTTTTTTATATAAATTATTTGGTTATAAAATTAATGGATATATTAATAGATATTACATATATATTATATTTAATATTAATATATAATATATATAATATTATTAATATTAATTAATATATATATTTATATAATATATATATATATATATAATTATATATTTATTTATTATTTAATATTAATATACTCAATATACAGTATATATATATACTATATATATATATATATATTAATATATATATATATATATATTCAAAATATAAATGAACCATTTCCCAAATTATATATATTTACATAACAAATATATCTTATCACATAAATAAGAATATTACAATGATATACCATAATTATATATTATACACTTAAAGAACAAAATTTATATATAGGAGAAATATCTATATTATTTATGTAGTTATATTTTAAAACTATAACTAACAACAATAAGTATTATATTTACCACAATTTATATAACCACAGTATACCATATATATATTACTTAAATATATAACTATTTTGGATATATGCTTAGTGAAGTTAAAAATACTCAGATATAATATATAGAATCCACTAGTAAATAAACTCTCTCATCCCAATAAGTGAAAAAAGCATATAGATTATATCTTATTTTCTAAATATAAGTCCATGTTGAAAAGAGGTACGAATTCATTATGACGAATGTTATAAAAATATATAAGTGATATACACTAATATAAACTATAAATTAATACAAACCTAAAAAATAATGTAATTATATTAATATTGTTCATCCAATGTTATACATTAGTTTATTATTATTCTACTATTACTACAAGTACTTATATCTGACGAATGGTATATATAAACTCATAAATATATGGAACACATGTTGCAAGAAAAGAAGAAGTTCATATGGAACATATTTTGATAGAAAAGTATAATATAACACATATATATAAATTTATATGAATATATATTCTTCAAATTTCTTTCCGCTATATATTTAATGAACAAAAATTCATCCATTCTTGAAGCATTGCTGTTCTATTAGCACAAATGATAACGTTATATGGTAATGGTAAGCTCGAATATATTCAAGTGAATTTATCAGTCTCTTTAAAATGCCAATTATTAATTTAAATCCCAATGAAAACCTATTCTTTAACTAGTCTACATTTGAGTCATTCAGCTCTTCTAATTAATATTTCAAAGCAAATATAATTTTTCGGAAAAGCATGACTGGTGAATTCGCGGATTTAGAGGAGGAGAGTGCTAGTTCGCTGCCACAAATGAAGTACTCGAAAATATGTCAGTGGATAGAGTAATAACACATAACTCATTATAGACGTAATGTATTTCAAATAATAACCTATTTAAATATAGTAGCCATTAATTTAAGTCAAACATTATTACCGTATATATAACTCTAATTAAAATAAATAATTATATACATAATTCTATCAGAGCAATTTTCATAATAACACTAATCAGTATTATAAGAAATTAAAGAATAAACACTTCATACTCAATACATATATATCCAATCATATAATAAATTACTAAAAAGTATTTAATAAAATTTTTAAAATGGCCTGAATATTTACCTTAAGCTTATCAAAATTATTATATGGCTATAACTACTCATAAGATTCATTAGTGAAAATAATACCTCATCAGTTATACGTAATTATTAAATCAAAAACATTCAATTTGTATACTAATCATCACTCACTCATTAATGAATTTATCAAAATGGTCTGTCCCAGACAAAAATAATAATTTATAATAGACGTAGTATAGAGATATATATTTTTACATTTTTAAAGAAATAATAATTTTATATAATTTGTACCGTCTCGATCTCATGTACTCTACACCAAGATCTTGACGAACGTTCTAAGAAGAGTTTGATCAATAATATTACATTTCTAAAGGTGATAACCAAGATGTTCGTGGGTGGAGATAAAGTTTATTTATTAGTTTGCACATATTGTATATTTTAAAAAGTATGTAATATTAGTGTTATAAAAATTTGAATTCATAAAAGAGTATTTTACAGGATGTAAGATGTCTCTCTTATTATCTTAATTCTTCGCTCGATTGTCACAAAAAAGCAAGGAGAAATATAGTAGTATGCTATTTAGATTTGGGATACGTGTAATAACACCGACGCGTATGATCTCTTTTTTTTTTTTATTACAATCAGGAAGGCACAACAGTATGAACGGCGGAATAATTAGCAAATTTTACAATAAACGAAATATATTCAACAAAATATAAATATAAATAATTAATTGTAATAAAAAAATAAATGGAAATAAATCTAAGAAAAATCCTCAGCTGCTATAAACTAAATTAACTATAATAAAAAAATTTAAATAAAATTCCTATATATGATATAAAAAATACACACATATGGGTTATGTATTGGATGGGACCCGCAAAATGGGAATTCTCTATTCGGTTGCTGGAAGATATTTTAATAATAGGTATATAGTGGATCAATTTATTACGCTTTTGAATATGCTTAAAATGAATAACTTTAAAAATTATTTATTATTAATATAAGGAAATTTATTGACATAGAAAAAATACTTGAATAGAAATTAACACTAAACTGTGCACCTTAGCTAATAAAACCTTTTCACTTTTATAATTTAACTAATAAGGCGACTATTTATACGTAATATATATAATAAAAACATTTTATATATTTACTAAATATATAAAATGTACAAGATACTTATATATAAATTGTTATAAATTATAAAGATACTGTCCAAGATAAAACTAACCCATGACATTACTTGTAGCACACAATTACTTTATTTATTAAACGGCAAGAGCGAAAGATAAAAAGTAAACACCAAAAATAGATGGACTATATAATGTACTTTTTAGTCAGTAAAAGCTAAAAAGAGATCAGGCAGGGACACAAGATGTTAGCTGAGGGAATTACGATCCCGTACTAAGGGATATATAATATAATATTATATACGAGTAACCATATAATAATATGGTATATGGGATATTGAATATGTTAAAGTAAGATATCTGACAGGAAAAACTGAATTAGAGTATATTTTGAGTCAAGAGACCCTCAAGAAGAGAGGGTTGTGACGAGAAATATAATAACTAGTTACAACACTCATGTAGTAAATGTGTAATATAGAGAGTCATCGCAAATGAACGGAGATTTGTGTAATCCTAGACGACAGAGGGGATTAATGAAGTCATGTCTTTCATCGGATGTTATCAAAGTAGAGTCGTTGGGCAAACAGTTATTTGCATGGGATCTCGGCTATTCTATGAAACAAGTTTAGAAACATCTTTAAATGTATTGAAATAATATACAGGGTTATAGGTAGGGAATGAAATCTATTAACATGTAGACAATGGGACAAGCTATCGTTTACTCGGTTTATATAATATGATATCATATATATAGATATATATATGAATATACCACTCTCTCTAAGTGAGGTATATCTATTTCAGCTCAGTCTTGTTGCAAGCCGTAGGTGGATTATTTTTTTTTAATAACTGCGAAGTAGCTCTCATTTCAAATAGAGTTTATGGATATAGGGTAGTAATTATATATATATACGTAGTTGAAGGATATCATAAATATAATAATATGATAGTATATATGTGGGACAGGCTTTATCCATTATTATCTATAATTACATTATTAACGTTACTATAATATAGCTATATAATGCTCCTACCTCAATTTATAGACCGGAAAACAATAATTTTACAGGGAAATAAAAAAAAAGAAAGATCCCTCAAAATAGAAATATATAGAAATCTATTTATATAGTAATAATTATTTTTAGGCAATACATAGAAGATTAATTAATATATACTATATACATATTATATAATAAATTAATTTATTATATATATAAGATATTATATTTATATATATATATAAATTATATATTATAAATTATATTATATATATTATATATTAATATATATATATATTATAATATTATTATTAATATTATTATTTTATACTTATTAATAAATTTATAAATATTATATATATATATATATATATACATATATAAATATTATAATATTAAATATATATATATATATATGTTAATATATAATTAATATATATAATTATATTATTTATATAATATAAGTATATATATATTAATAAATTTAATATATATTATTATATATAATATATATATATATATATTATATATAATATTATATATATATATTATAATATATATATAATATATATATATATAATATATAAAAATATATATAATATAATAATATTATATATAAAATTATAATATATATATATATTAATATAATATATTATAATATATATATATATAATATATATATATTAATTAATATATATATATATATATATTAATTATATTAATATATAATATATTATATATTGTTTAACGAGTATATATTATATATATAATTTATTATATTATATATATTAATATAGGTATATTAAATACTAATAATAATATATATATATATATATTTATAGTATATATATAATATATAGAATTAATATATAAAATATATATAGTATATATTTAATATGTTATATATATATTAATATATATAAATTAAAATAATATAATATATATATATATATAATATGATTATATATAGTATATATTAACATTAATATTAAAATATTATATATATAAGTAATTATATAATATATATATATATATATAAATATATAGTATATTATAATATATATATATTATATTATATATATATTAATAATATATATATATACTTTATACTAATAAATATATATTAAGATATATTATATATTATATATTAATAAAGTATATATATAATATATATATATATATAATATTATAATTAATATATTATTTATAAGTATATATAATATATATATAGATTAATTTTAAATATATTTAAAATATATAATATAATAATAATTGATACTTATAAATATAAATATAATAAGGAATTTATGATAATTTAAAATATAAATAATAATAAATAATATATATTAATAATTATTATAAATAATTAAATTATTAAATAAATTATAACATAATAATAATAATTAATTGAATAAATACATAAATAGAAGTAATAAATAATTAATTAAATTTAAATATATTAATTTAAGTATAATTATAAATAATATAATTAATAATAGATATATATTAAATAATAATTATATATTAAATAATATAATAATAATTATAAATAATAATAATTAAATTAATAATAATAATAAATTATATTAAAATATATAATATATAATATTTAAATGAATTATAAATTATAAAATATTAAATATATATATATAATATTAACAATGATGATTAGTGCTTGTAAATAATTTAGAAATAATTAATATCATAATAATGATTAAATTAATTATGAATATTTATATATGATATTATAATAAATTCTCTATTATATTAAATAATAATTAATAATTAATAATTGAAATAATATATTAAATAATAATAATAATTAATAATATATAATAATTAATTAATATAACTAATTTATAATAGATATAATTAATAATAATAATTTAAGTTATTATATAATTAATAACTAATAATTAAATTAATTGTAATTAATTAAAGAATTAAATTAATTTATAATAATTAGATTATTAAATAATATAATATAATAAATATTATAATAGAAATTATAAATTAATAATAATAATATAAATACTAATATTATATGAAAATAATAATAATAATTAAATTATTATAATATAATAACATATTAAATAGAAATTACTTGGTGAGATATCTGAAAGTTATGGATGATGAAGTTAGTGAACCTGTTTATAATAATGTAATTTATAAACCATATTTCAAATATTATCAAACAATAACCTATAAACATATAAATTTATTTTATATAAAGAATATAATTTAAATAACCAATATTTCTTCCTTTAAGTATCTGAAATTTATAGAATTTATTTAATCTATAACTTTAAATTGCTAAATGATTATAATTATGTCATATGTCCTTTTAGAAGACTGAATTAGCCGAGAATTATATAATGGATTATATATAAATAAACAATATATTACCTGAAGGATTTGAGAAAATGACATTTATATTTGAATTTAATATATATATTAATATCTTTAGTTCAAATATATGTAATGAAAAATAATATATAATAAAATACAATATAATAATATAACAATAGATAATATGATATACTATCTTATATATAGAATAAAATAATAATAACTTAAATTATAATGTTATTAGATATTATTAATAATAATAATTATTCCCTTTTGAAAGATTATAACATTCATTATATAAGAAATAATTAAGTAATAATTAAAACAATTATGAAAACCATATATATATTATATTAGTATATAATAAAATTTTTAAATAATGTGATATAATTAAATAATTTTAATTATATAAGTAATAATAATATATTAAATATAATGATTATTATATAAATAGATAAATAATAATATAATATTACTCATAATTAATAATAAATACATAATAAGGTATAATTGTTTAATACCGAATATAATAATAATATAATAATATTATATAATATAATTAATAATGAAATTATATAATAATAATGATAAATAATAAATTAAATAATTAAATAAATAATATAATTAAAATAATTAATAATAATATAATATTAAATAATAATTAAATAATTAATAATATATATTATATATAATAAATAATATAAGAATATAACTATTTAATTAATTAAATAACAATTATATAATATACATTGTAATAAGTATAAATGAATTATAAATTAAATAATAATATATATAATAAACCTGAATAATTTGTTATATATATATAATTTTAAAGTATCAATGCTGCAATACGACAATGTTCATTTTTTATTTACGCCAATTATTACGACTTCACGAATCAAAAGGCGTGTATAAAACATTGAGATTACAACATAAATTTATAATAATGATCGGTCAAATGTTTTATTTTAACATTAAATTATTAATGAGCTACTAACCAGTGCCCGCGGATGCGGTACAACAATTAAAATAGCGATAATATATAGTAATAGATAATAAAGATTCATATAATGTTTAAATATAATAAATATATATATAATAATATATAAATTAAGCCTATATAATATAATACCTTGTAAGGATTATACCCGATATAAATAATTAAATAATTAAATATATTTATAAATAATAATATTAATCTAATAATATAAATAAATAATATAATAATTAATATAATTATTAATATAATATATAATGAATATTAATAATAATTAATTAAATAATAATAATAATTAAATGATATTAATTATAATTAATATCAGTAATATAGAATTTTAATTAAAATTAAAATATACATAATATGAATATAATAAATTTTTTTAATAATCTAATTTAGAATAATACATGCGGAATTAGATCGATTGATAATAATAATAACTCCTTTTCTGAACCATTTAAATGAATTCTCAATTTTTCATCTCTTATTCACTCAATATATATGGCATTTCTTATTTCAATAACATATAAATAAGTGACATTATATATATGAAATACATATAATATTAAATAATAATAAATACGGCGACGATCAAATCTTACCTACTTTTATTATCCACAATATATAGTTATTTTTTTAAATTGTAAAGAAATTTGGATAAAGGATTGATATAGATCTAGTAAATGAAAGACTAATATCTAAATATTATATAATTACTTGCAATTCTTTTCTGCTGAATAATGGAGATTCATAATAAATCTTTAGATCTTCTCAATTCAAATCAATTAGTATATTATTAACCATCATATAGTGTAATACTTAAAATATACTTCATAACTTCAATATTTGTTTAACAGAACAAAATTTCTTTGAATAATATAAAGGAAATTTATGATAAAAATAATGAATCATAGTCATAAAATATAAGTTAGAAGGTCTTAAGTATTAATAATAATAATTGTCATAGTAAAATAACAAATCGATTTTAAATAAATTTATATCTTTTGCGTTAATAACCACTCAGGATATCAATATGTGTTAGGATCGAACTATTTTGCCTAATTTCACTAATACTATTAATAATTTGTTAAGCAAGAATATAGATAAGATATTTTTAAACTCTAAGTGATTAATAGTATTTCTATAATCTATTGCACGGCAATTCATATGATTTTTGAATAATTGAGACAGATGTATAGATATGTTATCAATAATTACATTCACCTACTGAGGACATGGATAATAGAAATGTCTTATCCATTTGAATTATGTTAACTTGAATTAACCTGAATTTACTTGTAAGAATACCTGAATAATTTGGTTTACATAAATAATAATAATTGAGATATATATATATTCATTTGTTTTTTTTTGGGGGGGCCATGAGAGAATATTATAACAAGCCTGAAAATGTATTCCGGAAAACGCCCAAGGTGTAACCTAGTAATGTTCTCAACATATAAGATTAATAATAATAAGTGGAATAAATAAACATATATATAATATTGCTTATACATATATATATAATCACCTATACTTATAATTTAATAATAATAATCATCATATATGTAAATCATAACGTTGTCTATATGAGTAATGAATAAGTATTAATTACATAATAATCAATAATGCATAAATACATCTTTTGGTAATGCATGTGTTTTTCACTCACGAAGCAAGAAGTTCTTTTGTCAATACTTCATTATCCATACTAGTATATAGAAGTATAATCAATTCTCCAGGCGAGGTTGAGAGATTAATATAATATGATCTAATATTGAAATTAAACTACATTTAATAAATATTATGGAGATAAATATATAATCAAAGAACTGAGGATTTTTGAATTTCAACTTCAAACTTCATTTATTATTCATATTTTATTCGTTTGTACAGCGATCAGATCTTTTAATAGGTTATTGTGTGTTATTTCAATCTCCTTGAAGAGGTTAGTTATTTATCATATTATTACTCGTAACTAATTATATCATTCCGTGTAGGCTAATATCGCTTCTAGTGTCATATATAGTCTCTCGTAAGAGCAAGGATTTGGTAGAATTTTCGGTGATTTGGCGAGATTGCTCGGATGCGTGGGATCCTTTGAGTTAATTAAATGTTTGTCGTGGCTGTTGTAGCTGACTCGCTGCTTTCCGTCGCTTTTTTTTATGCTTACAGGAAGGGAGGTTTATGTAAGATTTGCATATGTTCATTAGCTTGATTTTGGTATTATCGCGAGCGGCGCCTTGCTTGATTTGTGAAAATGATATATTTGCTAGCAAGAATCCACATGCATTGCTTATGGGAATGATATATTTTATATGTATCTTCTTATTTACTAGGTGTAAGGATATAGTTTTAAGCAAATTAGATCTTTAATAACTTTAGTCTTAAATATATCTTTAGGTTTTGATAATTAAGTATCTTGTTAGTATGGCTGTATTATAAATAATATGATATCTTATGTATTGCTATAATGAGGCGTAATTAAAATCGCATTCTGATGTTATCTTAATATATATATAACAGGGTGAATTATATGTAAGTTTATCATTATATATATATGTATTATATATATATAATATATTTATATTATATGGTATACTGTGATGGTATTTGGAGTAGATAATTTTTTTACATGTTGGGTATTATTATTGATATTGAGCTATAAATTTTGATATTAGTATTGATATTAAGGTTAATGAATTTCTCACTAAGAATTGTATTAATAAGTGAGTACAAAATATTCTATTAATAATATGTGAATTTATAAGCATATACTATAACATGTGATATCTCATAAACTAGAGTTAATGTCATATATTAGTTAGTTTGATTAATATTTATCTTTATAATATTATTTTTTGTCAGTTTATCATCGATTGTATATTTTATAAATACCCAAGTTATATTTTAGTACATTGTTGCAGCCCTATTTTCTGTATTCAACATTGGATTATAATTTATTAATATTTATACGAATGAAAATATATTTACATTGTATTGCTAAAAATTGATGTTAAGATGTTTTATTTTAAATTTAATAGAATAGTTAATTTTTTTCAGTTGAAGCATATCTTTATACCAATTATTCAATATATTATTTTTGTTATAATGTTTATCTCTCAAGTAGCTTTTCAATAGATATAGATGAATCGGTATTTTTTGTCATTTATTAAATTAATGGATATAATATATATTATATATATATTAATGGATTATCTACTTTTCTGCATGACTGAAAAAGCTAGTCATGAGAAGTATATATATATAATTTGAACAGATCATTTGTATATAAGAGTGAATAAATAAATTATATCGGTGTTTAACATCGAAGAATTGATGACCTATATCGATGGAGTACGTCGGTTTGTAGGTTTGAAGATATAGTTGATACTTAGAATAATAGTATTTCATTTAGTTTTTAACGTAATATGTAAGTAATCTCTCCTCTATTAAGTAGCTATTTAATACCAATTATGTTAAGTTATGTGTCCCTTTACGAATAAGTTACCCAGTATATCTACTATTCCATGGTGTTACTTGGACATGAGATATGAAGCCCGTTTAACTTCATTTCAAACGGAGATAGTCGATATATAGCTTTTAGTGGAAGATATCTCGGAGATAATAATAGCAGGAGGAGTCTTTATTTTCTATATTTCTGTAGTTTTCGGATTAAGCAAATGAGGGCAGCAGCAGTTGAACGTCCTTTTCTAAATCCAGAATTGTGAATCATTAAGGAATATTGTTTGAATAATCAGAGAACTACTCTCTCTTGTGTCAATGATTTGTGCAATAAGCTAATAACTGTCTACTCACCAAATAACTTACTCCGTTATTTTTAGCGTCGAATCGTCGTGTTTACATATATGTTATAGCTAATTGGTCATGAAATTTCTTGCTATAGGTCAAAAATCTTCCTTTTTTAGGTATTATATAATAGGTATATAAATACATCATATTTACTATGTATATATATATTAGATATAATATTATTGCTAAAAAAAAAACTCTCATGTCAACTACAGTAAATTCATTGAACAAAGTGTTTTGTTATAATTAGGGTATCATATATATATTAGGTATATTTAATTGATATTCACTAAATAGTGATACTAATAGCGTGAGTATTGAGGATGTGAATTGTAGGATATATATATATATATATAGATATTATAGTAATATTAAGGATATATATATATAGAACATCCACATTTTTTTTATATGATATTTTTTATATATATTTTGTCATTTTGCATTATATTTTTACATCCCTCTGCTGCCAAGAGATGAATATTGAATACATAATGAATGTATAATAATGGAGACGTCGTAAGTGATCTGTAGTGTGAGATATAGAAAATATATTAAAATATAGATATGTTTTATTGAGATTGACTAGGGGTTGCTCGTCATATATTTGTCTTAGCCCTTGATCTAGTGATATTACTGAAGTATTTCGTATAATATTATAATATAATAATAATAATAGAGACATTTACTATTATATATATATTACCTTCTATAACTTATGCCTATTAAATTACTCCATTATTAATCCTCTATCTGACATAAATTCTTATTAATCTTTGTATATTAATTAATTATAACCATAATATTATAAATTATGTTAATAATCTTTTTAGTAATTAACTATCCAAATATACAAAAAATCAAGTATATGGCGAAATAAGGGGCAATGCTGCTAGAATGCCATAATGAATAGGATGGTGCGTTGTAATATGCTTTCGTAAAACTGGATTGACTTAAATGAACGTACGGAGAGTGTGGAGGGGCGCCATGAGCCATTAGGGAAACACTTTCAGAAAATCTGCATTAAACATTATCTATAGTATTATGAAGATAGGTTAGATATAGTGAATGTATGTGGTATAATTTATTGACTCGTATAGATTATATATGCATAATAAAGTAAATAGGTATATTTTAGGGGTATAGAGGTCATTAGTAGGAGAAGATAATAGTTAAGTAAGTGAGAATATGATTTTAGTAAATGATAAATCTTAAATCCGCAAGCGTTATATTAATAGGATGATAATAAATACTTGATGAAATTTTGTAATCTAAGATACGAAAAAGTCTGTTAATTTGATAAGTATATTTATAGTAATTAGTAAATAAGTTTGTATATATAGTATCAGTAACAAAGCGCCCTATTATGGATATAGTATTATATATTTCATATGAGAGTATTGGAGGTAAGAGCTAATTAATATGATACCTACTTTATAATATATAAGTGGTATATATTATAATAGATAGCTAGGTAGATATGATGTAGATCTGTTAGAATTTATAGGTCAAAGATAAAGTAGTATCTTATCTGTAATAGTGTATTGTGGAACAGTATATAATAAATAATATATTAATTTTATGTAATTAATTTTGGTCGGAAAGAGTGCGTCAGATAATATATAGTGTAACTGTGAAATTGAGCTTAGATATGTAGTGTGAGTAATAATAACAATAAGAGCGTTTTAATAAGAAGATTTGTATTAGAGGATGTGAGGTAATCAGTATTCTTTATACATTGTACAACATTAAATTGATTTATTGAAATATGATAGCGTATTATTATATAATAGGTCTAGCAGTAGTATATATAG
>JABUQX010119285.1:0-7500 GCA_015478945.1 Trachelipus rathkii | reverse complement strand
TATATATAATATAGTATATGGAGAGTATATATGATATTAAAATATATATATTATACTATATATATATATACAGTGAAGGTTGCCCATAAAGTGGACTTATGCTCAATGCTTGGGTTAGTGTTATGGTTAGGGGTTCATTTAAAATAAATTAAAAATTTCTAATTATGTTATTTGAAAGTTATTTAAGGACATTTAAATCTTTTCAATTTTGATAAAGTATTTAGAAGTTATAGTACGTATAATTTCTGACACTCAATCCAAAAATATTGGTAAAACAATATAAAGGACAATGATTATTAAAATCGAAATATTTAGCCTATTTAATAGTATATATAACAGCCCGAAGTGTGTATCTTTATAATTAAAACATTTTCATAAAGAAAACTTTTCGCAGATAAGCAATAAGAAAAACATGCTTTTGTGTAACGTGACTTTAGCGTGTCGCTTGCATAAAATATTTTTTTTGTGATTTTTATTAAATGACGTTCATCTGTTGAAGAAAATCTGAAAGAAAAATCTTAATGAAACTGTAGCTAATCATATTAGTACGAAAGTTTTTATTTAATACAGGAAGCAAATGTATATGTAATTAAGTGTTATTGTAAACATTAATGAAATCCAGTATATTCTTATTATAACTTTATGATAAGTATAGATTAACATGTAGGATTTCTAAACAAACATTAAACTAACAATTTTGTCACACTAAAATACTAAACTAATTTAGTATAATATAATAAAAAATTAGATAATATTATATATATATAGAGAGTGTTAATTTAATTATTTTAAAGGTTACAATCACGGGTATTCAAAATAGCTCCATGTGCCCTAATTACATTCTATCTATAGTCGGATAAAAGTTTCCTTATTATAATTTCTTGGGAACTTACCCTGTATGTCTCTCACGTTGAGCTTCTCGTTAATGCTTGAGAGCCTTCTTGTACTCACTAATACATAGTAATATGATAAATAATTTGAAAATAGATGATGAAACGGGTGTGACATATAATAATAATAATAATCGTTTTTATAGTAATACCATAATATTATATATATAAGATTCAATAAATATTAATATAAAAAAATTAATAATTATATTTATTATTGGATTATTATTATTAATGTATTATTATTATTATTGTGAGTGTATTTAATTTTATTAATTAATTATTTAACATATTATTCTCATTGATTTATTAGTATTTGTATTAATATAATTTTTTAATAGTTATATTATAATTAAGTTGAATTGATTATTATTACTTATATAATATTTAATTTAATTTATTGATTATGTTATGTAATTTCACATAAAATTTCTGTGATAGTGAAAGTCAATGTAGTATTCTATCAAGTTTATAAATTGTGAAATGTGGGGAAGCCTATACATTAGAAACTATTAAGGTGTGCAATAGATGATTGAGTGCTAAGTTTGTGTTCAAATAATAAATAATGTAATAATTATTTGTTGAAGAAGAAGTTTATTGAAATAGTAAATATATTATTTATATTATTATATTAATATATATTTTATATAATTTATTATATTATTAATTATTATATTTTATTATATATATTGATATTTATTTATAATTATTTAGTATTATTATTATTATTATTATTATTTTATTTATTATTATTATTATTTTATTATTAAATGATGAATATATAAAATTTGAAACGTATTCTATTCGACATCTTCTTTCAGACTTCGCTTTGATTATGATGATCGCTACGTATGAGCCATGTGTTTCATCAAGATGGATTGGTCCACCATAGTTGAATGGTTCACGAAGAAATTTAACACTCGTATTGTGATAGGTCCAGATTCATTTTGCTTACTATCACCTTTAAACAAAAATATTTGTATATCACCATTTACCATTTGAATTGTAATATTGAGATGAAGGATTGAGTAAATAATTGAAAGTCCTATTTAATCTATTAGAGTCGAGAGTTCTAATATAATGAGCTCATGAATTGTAGATGATTGATATAGTGGTAGAGTAAAGGAGTGAGGAGAAATGTAAACATGATGAATGTATGTGTAATTAATTGAAGTAGAGGTGCAAGAATGATATGTGTGCGTACAGATGAACTAGTATTGTTTAGAGATGGCACGGGAAAACTAGATATAACTATTATAAACTGAGAGAGAGAGAGTTAACCGCGATAGATCGAAAAATGGTTGGAAAACCGAGCTAGTGAGAGATCTGATCCTCAGAGCAGAATGTCGGAGAGAGAGAGAGATATCCTCACGCACGAGGAGAGAGAGAGAGCCAAGGGAAAGGAGCGATAACAAAAGATGATCATTCTAGTATACGATATATTCGCTATAAGCGTTATATGACCTGAGATTGAGGTAAAGGATTATCTGAAACTTCTTTATTCTTTCTGAGATAAGAGGGATATTTCCTCTCCAATCACTAGGGAACATTTATAATTCTCTCGACAATGTTATGACTATTTCACACGGTGCACACATCTCCAATGCATTATTTTGATGAGGTATATGCATGTAGCGACTTAGTTAGGTTAGTTATTAAAGTCATGTATTAACGCCGGAATAGTTGTTGTTAAATATAAAATCAACACCACAAAAAATATAGTATCTCTCCGTGATAAGAGTAACTACTCGACATCTGATACTCAACATACCTTTTCTCGCAATCTATGTACATCAGTCTATTAATATAAGCTACTTAACATTAATTGAGTATAAAGTCATCTCTCTTCCACCTCCTAGTCTGCTCTCCATACTCTGACTCGAAGCTCTCCAACTCTATTAATGGGGATAAGAGGTCCATATAGTGGAAGAAATAGTATCTGCTCTTTATCTTAGCCGTGCTCCTGACAACAAGTAATAGGGTATGGAAGGTACATAGGAAGGATCTGCCGGTGATACAGAGACAAGTTCTCACCCGCTCTGCATCGCTTAGATCCGTCCTGATCGAGAACTCTCAGAGCTCGCAGAGAATGCATGTTGTTTGAATGCCTAAAATTTTAGTTAGATATATTTCAGCTTGCGTCTGCTCTTAATATTTTGGTGTAATCATCTTGGAATGATCTCCATGTTCCATTCTAATACATGGTATTCTCATATACGGTTCTACATCCGATGAGTATTCTTCTTAGTTATTATAACATGTACACTTTTGCACAGAATATTATAAGTTCTATTACGACTATGATTCGCAACATAATAAATTATACTTTGTAGCTTATATTTTTTATGTTTACAATTCTGTAGGATTTTTTATTCTCTCTCTTCTTTTTGTTTTTGTTTATGCTCACACTTTCTTTATAACATATCGCGTGTGGTGAATAAGCTTTTAGACGCTCTATATGCACAGACTACATTAGAGTCTAGTCTGGTTTAACCCTTCATAAAGTTCCATACTTTTTCTCAGTTATTACCGATACTACTACAGGGAAGATGTTGCTTGTCTCTATTGCACCAATTTTATTATATGTTCTATTTGAGCTTATAAACGTACGGCTCATCTATCTTCAATTTAATTTTAATAATAAATATACCAGTAATTATTCATTTTATCTTAATGTTAGGATACGAAGCGTAAGTCACTGTGTGAGGCCTTAGTTAATAAATTATTATAATTAACTAATAACAACAATATCGAAACTAAGAAAACTCTTACAAATAGAAATAAAAAAAAAACTCTCAAATATATAAAAGGATACCCCAAGAAATCTAGCTTTCACACCGATAAGCAATTTCTGTCAGCAATTGATAGCTTTGCATCTTGTCTTGAGTAGCTGTGATCAAATGTTTTATAATATTAAAATTATAACATAATAATAGCTTTTACTTCAGTGTATTGCATATATTGCAGGTATCATATAACTTATAATATATTATATATATAAGGTTATACACGTCACTATTCTGCTGTAGTATCATTAGTATATACGTATATATATAACATTTATGTGATATATATTTATATTTTTATTAAGTTATTTTGAATTGCATTTTTGATTGAAACGATTATAGGTTTGTAAACAAACAAGTGTCTATTAAATATGAAAACTTTGTTAATTTAAGTGATTCCGTCCCTTTCACTTTATATAGAGTATATTAGCAGTATTTGCGAGAAAATATTTAAATATTTTATTATATGAAATAATTTATATATATATAAAGTAATAAATATAATAAAAATAATAAGAGAAATAAATAAATAAATATATATAAATTAAAATAAAATAAAATAATGTCTGGTAACGGATTATATAATTTGGTAATTTTTACGTACATAATATTAAAATTTTTATATATAATTTACTAATATTTATAAGTAAAGATCATGACTTTTCTCTAATTACAACTATTATTAGTAAAAAATATAAATCAATATGATAGTTATGTCAACCATAGACCAAAATTATTTATGAAGAGCTTCTTTATAAGTTTATTGATTAATAATTATTATATTCTGTGTAATGAGAAATAGCGATAAAGCGTAGTAAGGAGGAAAATTGACAATGCCTAAATAGATCATGTAAAGTAGGTCATCCTGAAGGTGCGGTCGTCAGTTAAAATTATATTTTTATCCGGTAGTCTCAACTCGTATTCCGTATTCTTTTTTCCAACCTTTTACAAATACTAGTAAGAATGGCTGATTAATTAAATCCGATTCCTTTTATAAAAATTAATTAGGAAATTTAATTGACTAGTAGTTGTACTGATTTAAACTAAATGTCTATGAAAACTTTTGGTAATTAATACCAATTTATATATAAAAAAAATGAATAGAGTGATATTAATAGATAATATATACAATATGTTGATGATCAAAATTTTTAAATTTCATAACTATAGCTGTTGATATTGATAAATTAATATTATAGTAAGACCATCTGTAATTATTTAATTAAAAAGTAGCTGGGAGTGAGTGGAGTATAGAAAACAAAAACCCAAGAAGTTGGGTGTTGCATACCAACCCTGGCGTCTTTTCTAAAAATTTATCTTTAGTTTTAGAATACTTAATTATTTCTCACCCCGGAAGGAAAGAAATTGTTAAGTTTATATACAAAAACCTTTTTAAAGCCTTATTAATTACAATAAATCTGTTTATGATAAAGCACAAGAATAATCAAAAGAGAACTACAAACTATTAAAGTGAATTAATAATTTATCTCTATGGTTACAATATGATTAATTGAGTAAGATCTTGAATCTGGATGTATATGAAATAAAGCAATAAAGCATTAAACTTAAAATGTATAAAAATTAAAGTAGATTTTGACTAAAAGTTCAAAAATTTAACTATAATAATAATAATAAAATAATAATATATATAGAGATAACATAAATACATCATAATATAATTATCCATGCTGAATATCCGTTTAATAGTAATAATGATTGACAATTAAATAATAAGGCTTTCTATAGTCAATTAAATACTCATTTATGATCTTTAGAGGGGAATTGAAAAATATTGAAAGTATCATCTTTGACAAATAAATTAAAATATATAACTATTATTTGACCTTGTAAATAGTAAATAGTGAATAGTAAAATAGTAAGATATATATAATAATTTTAAATTATGTACTAATTATAATCATAGTATATATTATAATAAGTTATATTATATATATAGTAGAATAATAATATATAAGTAATAATAATAATCATATAATAAATAATAAATTTATATAAAATATACACAATGAAAGTAAAATCATTATAAGAACTATGAAATATATGATTAAAAATACTGAGAAATCCAAACGAATATTTAAAATATAAAGAAATAATGAAATAATAATATAATGTAATAAGTAATAATGATATGTAAATATTGGTGGAATATCTTATAAGTTATAATTATTTCCACATCCCTGTCTGCTAGTCATTAGTATGTATTATGACAGTAGAAGGATATTAATTAATATTTATCTAAATCTTATTCTAAGATTTGTTGAGTTAGAATGAATAAGTCAATTCAATTTGAGTTGATCTCATCGCTTCGATAGATCTACTTCTCTCTCTCTCTCTACTCTACTCTTATTATTGATATTATATATACTACGATGATCTATACTCTCTCTTGCTGATACTCGTCTCTGCTCTTACTTCTTTTACATCTCTCTCTCTCTCATATACTCTCTCTCTCTCTCCTCTCTCTTACTCATCTTTACTCAGAAAGCTCCGCAGTCGCGACAAGGTCCTAGAGCGCAGCCTCTCAGCAGTCAAGGGCCCAGAGCCTCAATCAATCTAGGACAAATCTGAGGCAGAAAATAATATATTTAAAGAACAAGAATTATGGAGGTGGAATTAAGTATGTCTCACCGTAATAACCAAAAGGGAGATAGAGCTAAATGATTATTACAGTCATTCACATACCAGAAGAATCTGTATATCAAGGTTCCAGTTTACAATTCAAGACATTATTCAGATTTAGCATTTGGATTCGCTTTTTTGTGAAGTAATAGAGAAATAGATGATAACTTACGGACTTACCTTTCTTGCTCTCTGTAAAGCTTCCCCAAATCCACGTGTAACAATACCTCCTTCAAACCTTCTCATTAAATAACTACGATATCAAACGACTTTATTTGTTAAAGGAGAGATATTTTACGTATTTCAAAGATATAAGACATACGAATTTATATATATATTGATAAGTAAGAAGTCCAGATAAGCATACTGCCTTTACAATTGAAGTAATAATTTCTTTATACAGAAATTTTGACGGTTAGTAAGAAACTATTATACAGACAAGTGTATTTGCTGATAGTTATGAGCCATGCAAAAAGGATTTATTAAGAATCTTATATCTTATTTTATTTATATTTGAAAAATATTTGAAGATTTATTATATCATTATCATATCTAGAGAGTGTTCAAATTCTATCATTTAGATCTAATAAAAAAGAATAGAATTATATATCATCCAATAATAAACATGAAAGACAGAGCTATCTATAATTATTAATTATATAAAATATGAACAAGTAATTAAGTATAAAATTAAACTAATAAATAGTATGTTTTGGAAATATAAGAAAAAATTAACCTAATGATTACAAAAGATTGTATTTATTTCTGAGGAATCTTACTTACATAATAATCATCTTAGTTATTACGTTATATATTTAATGCTTGAATGAGATATATATTGTAAGACTTAGCAGATAGACTTATAATAATTAATAACAGCCTTCACCCTTTGTATATAATATACCGATACGTTATTTATTATTCTTACAGTGTCAATCAGGTAATCGATTTTAGTCGATAAACTAAGCTCTTAATTTAATTATTAATATATAATATTAAATTAAGTATATATAATATATATATATTATATAATTCTTTTCTTGCACTCTCATAAATAGTATCTGGCAACTTTTTTTAGCCTATATTCCTTCGACTGTAGTAATCATGTGAGCTGTGAGAATAAAAGTTATTTTATTATATATATATATATATAATATATATATATATATGAGTGTCTCAAGTTA
>JABUQX010119284.1:0-26729 GCA_015478945.1 Trachelipus rathkii | reverse complement strand
CTACATTTGCTTATTAAATATCATCATTTAATTATATATGAAATTTAACAATAATTTTTTTTTCCTAAATTAAAAATTTTTACCATGGATTCCAAAAATGAATAATTTCCTTGTCAGCTATTGTAGTATTTTTTTAGATATGATTTGTTTTCTTTTATCTTAGCTCTTCTGTATCGACGGCGCTACATGTGACCATAAGTTAATTAATACATTGTAATTACTCGTTTTTTAAACTATATTTTATAGTGAACTATTTTATTTAAAAATATATCGTTATTGCATGACTTGTTTTTATCTATATTATATATCAGTATATATATATATATATATGGAATATAAAATATATCATATATATATTAATATATTATATTTATTATATATATATATATATATATAATATATATATATATACTATATAATATATATATAAATATAAAGTTTAGGCCGTTAAGTATTGTGTTCGATTACGTTGATTTTAAAATAAATAATTAGGACTTGTTTTTTTTAGTTTAATATTTTTATCGGTTACATGTAGAAAAAAATTTATATTAAAATAGATGTTAATTTTTTGAGATTGATTTAAATCCAAATAAAAAAAAAAAAAATCACTCTTCCTCCCAGGTTTTAGCGTACGAATAATGTTTTTTTTTTTTACATTTTATTTTTTATTTTTATTAAAAAATAAAACTAGTGAAATTAAATTATGATGAAAGTTTGTTCTGATAAACTCAATGTTATTACAAATCGTTTTAAAAATTATTTTTTGTTTTTTTTTTGTTTTGTCTTTTTGTTTGCAAACAATATTCAAAAATTAACATAAAAAATTTATTGATTACTATTATAGAACCGACTTTGCTGTATATGGGAATATTTTTTAAGTCACAGTAGAAGATTTTATAAATCCCTATTTCTATTAATTAAGTGAAATAGAATTAAACATAAACTTTATTTTATTTGCTCTTTTTTTTGCTTTGTACTGACTTTGTGAATCATTTTAGTAAAACCATTTCCCTAATTACTTATGATAATTAATAGACCAGTTGAGTTAGGCTAATCGTATATTAATGAACTCCGCAAAACTAAAAAAGAGTAGAAAGAATAAGAAAAAACCGAATTTAATATTAATTACGAGATATATATATAGATGTATTATATTATTATGTGTGTGCTATTTGCTTATTTACTCATTTAATAATTGAAGCAATTTAGATTCTTTCATATACGTAAAAATTAATATTCACTCCAACATGAAGTAATGATATGATAATAGTTAAAAAATGGAGGAAAAAGACAATGAACCTCAGGAAATTACAAGATATATAGAGAAGGACGTGATTGCAAGGACGACATTAAAAAAGTCGTAACAGTTGACCGATAAAAAATGAACTGGACATACTGTTCTAGTCTGGTGCTTCTTTATGCTTTAAAACATAACACAACCCGCACAAGAACACAACACAACATTATATAATAATATATAGATTATTATAGTGTGTTGTTTTGTGTTTGTTTCATTTTTTTTTATTGTGTTGTGTTTTTATTTTGCTGTTTTGTATTTATTTGCATATTTAATCCAATTTTTTTATTATTATGCATTCTTTTTAATAATTTCTATGCATTTATTTAAATATTATTTTTTTTTGAATATATACATATATATGCCGTACGTATCGATTAAATATGTTTTTTGGTAAATAATATATCCGGTGATTATACACACTAATTATTAGAACGACACCTGACACCTCGATTGTCTCAGATCAGAAATTGTTTTCTTGAATATCATAAAACAAATAAAAATAGTTCTACGAAAAAAGTCATAGCAAAACAAAGAGGAATAACAATAATGTTACCGTGAAAATTTGGAAAAAAATAGAAAAAATACCATACCTAAATTCGATGTTTTTTTTTGTTTAATTAGGTTTAAAAATAAGCCAAAGCTGTATGTTTTTTTTGTTTTTTTGAGTGTTTTTTACATATAAAAAAATATAACACGTTATTTTAGTTTTTTATTATATATATAAAATATTAAAATTGTGTTTTTTATCATATATAGTCTATAGAGTATCTGAAATTTCATTTAATACCTACAAAAAATTAAGAAAAAGACCTTACAGAAAGTTTTTAAAGTTCATTTCAGAAAGTTAGTAAAAGTTCATCAGAACATAGTTAAAAGGTCCCACGGCGAACATGTTATAGAATAGAGTTTCTATGGTGAACACCCCTGAACCACAAGAAATCAGAATTAATATGTGTCCTACAGAACAACCAAGAAAAATGTTTCTAGAGAACCACAGAAATAGAACACATGGTCATAGAAACAGTTCTCTCCGCGTCCAGAAATGTATAGAACAAACAGAAATATAGTTTCCTAATTTCGAATTAGAACAGAGAATATCTTATTAAAAATCTAAATAAAAAAAAAAAAGAAAATCATATATCATTCTCTAACGACAATTGACTCAAGTATCAGACAATAACACGTGTTCCTTAGGAAAGGGTTAATTTATGATACACAACTCTAAGGGAATGATATTTACACGTTGAGCTTTGGAAGATCAGGATGAAACTTAGATTTCCGATTGAGTGTCTTAATTATAGGAAAAAGTGCTAGAAAACAAAAATATAGTATCACACATAATAATTTGAGTATATATTTTTTGAGAACATTATTGTCCTAATATCTCAGAACATGAAAATGATTCTAGTTATTCTATTTTTTTTATAATTATTAATGTTTTTTTATTTATGTTCAATCATAGAACATTTCTGTGAGTATAAAGACTTCTCAGAAAATATATTTATATTGTGTTTTTTGTTGCTTGAAGTTACATTTCACTATTGTATGCAGTTAAAAAATATTAACATTGAATATAAAGTTTCATTTAATTTTTAATTAAGATTTTGTGTTTTGTTTTGAGACAATTAATAGTGATTTAATATTCAATTAAAAAATGAACATAGAAAAATTAGTGAAATAGTGAAAATTATTTTCGTTCTGATAATCATTAATTTTTGTTTCTAATAGGAAATAGAGAACACAATTCCCAGATTTTTGTTGAAACTTAGTAAGAGTTAATAACAATAATAGAATTAAAAATAGGTTTTAATAAAAATAGTTTTCTTACTATATGAGACATTCTGTAAATTTAAATATTATATTGTACGATCTTAAAATAACAATTAGTATTATAATAAATAAAGTGATATAAAATTAATGGGAACAAAATATTAATAATTTTTATATTTTTTCTAAAATAATGTTAATTAATTTTATTTTTTTATATTTTTTTTGGTAGTTTTAAAGTAAAAAATATTTTCTTTAAAAACGCTAGTCTATGATTCTTATGAAAGACTAAGACTTACAAAAAAAAGTGCTCTTTAGACTAAATTTAGATAAAAAATGCTATAAAAATTAAGTGCTAAATCCAATAGAGCAACTGAAAATACTTTGTAAATAATATGTAATTCATTAATTGAAGGGGGCATAATAGAAAAATGCTAAAAAACTTTGGAAGAAATTTGGAATATTTTTAATAGTAATTAGTGAAGCGATCGGCTATATAATTTGAGTGTTATGGTTTTGGGCTCTAGAATCCTGAGAAAACGACGTGTCTGATATAGATTACCTTTCATGATAGTTTCAAGAATGAAAGAACAAATATAAGAGATATTTAAGATAGATTTCTGAGTTTATAAATTTTCAAATTTGAAATAAAATATTGAAGAATTAGTCCGCTTCATCTGAAAGATTGATAAAGCTTATCAACAAATATAACCTCCATTCACACTTGAAGAGGAAGAAGCAGAACGAATAAGAGGGGAGAAGAACGAAAGAGTTTCGAGGCAGCAACTCGCCTTCTTTAGATAAACCACACTCCGTCGGAACAGCAAGCTCTTACGCACAAATCAAAAATACGGAGATTCCGCTTTGCGATTTTCTATGCCAAATTTTGCTATCTAGAGGAAGCAAAACGAGGACTGATTCTAGGCGAATCTCACCATACGTGAAGACATGTTGTATTGAACATTAACCAATATCGCTATAGACATGGCACCGTGCCTGGAATAAGCAATGAAGTGCTGCAAAACATTCAGAAAACCTAAGTGAATTTTTGAGCAAAATGAGTTATGTCAACGAGCACACTATATCCTTCAGTAAACTTAATTTTCCCACCTCGGTTTATTCTGTATGCAATAAGTTTCCCCCAGGTTCTGTCAGGGAATTACCGCCACTAGATCAATATAATGACTTTGGTTTTGCATTATTGACATGGTCTTCCAGATGCAATTAGGGATCTAGCAGAGAAGGACACGCATTGCCGTACGATATTTCATCCACTAGTAAGAGATGGAAGGATCTCCAAATCTCACACCCTTATCGCCGTTAGAATGTGAACCTTCCTCAGAATATGAATGCATAGCATTCTCTTTTTGGCATGGCGTAGAAGAACCAGATAGTTATTAAGTACTCCCAAATCATGGGATTCTATATAGTGTAAAATTGAAAAATCCATTTCAAAAACATATCAATACATTTTAATTCTATTATCCCCAGCAGAATCTCTTAGCAATAATCATATGATAGACCATGATTATTGTAATACTTTGGATGGTTATTCATCAGAAATAGACGATTTAATGAATCACAATATACAATCATCTAATTTAGGAAATATCGAAAGCGATATATTTTCTGAGAGAGCTAGGAGATTTCAAACAATTATGAATAATTTGGATCAATTATATGGAGGTCCTCTTGATAATGAACTCCCCATGAACCCATTAGTGAATCCCTTATCAGAAGGCTCTAGAGAAAATGAGCTCCTGACAAATGAGCACAGTAATCCTAGTTTGCCTCCTGGACTGAGTATATATGAATACCAGAATATACTTAACAGAATTATAGAAGCAGTAGGTTGGGAAGACACAGATAGTGATATTTCTTCCGAAGGATGTAGGAGACGACAAGCATTCATAGATAACATAGAAGGAAGGATTATTGAAGAGAGACTCTTAATAAATCATTCAGACCATTCTATGAATAATAATGGTCCAGACCCTTTAGCGAATAATGAGGATTCGAATAGGGAAGAATATCCCTATGGGTTTGATCATACAGATATTCAAGTGTTGGAATATTTTCCTTCTATTTTAACGCCTATAATAGAAATAGAAGAAGAACCAGAAGACATTACTATGGTTATTGAAATATTTGGGGAAGAAAAAGATGAGAATGGATCTCCCCCTACGACTATTAATGAATATATGAATCTTTAGGCAAGGAAGAGTGAACAGATCTCTTCTTTAGCCAAAAGATAGAATAACTCTGTGTTAAAGTAGTACAAATGTAAAGAATAAGTACAAAGGTACAAAAAATAATAGTACAATTACCTTTTTAGAAATTCACTTTTAAATTTTTATTCAATGTGATTATAAAAAGCAGTGTGATAAAAGCGTTAAACAAATTGAAGAAAAGTTATACAACAGTTATGGACAAATACCATTCTTTAATAAATTTTCCAGCTTTTTTATTTTAACGAAGATTGAGGATACTCAATAAAGATTTAATAAAATTACATTTCATCTATTCAGACAGCTCATCGGAAAAGAGAGAGAGTAAACGTAAAATTTGGATATTCAGAAGAAAATTTCAAAAATTGTTAAAACATTTGGCTCACACTGATAGCTCCATAAAAACAAACTTCTTACATAAAATCACCAATGTATAGTATATATAATATTTATATTATATATACAGGCTTTTATAATTAGTTTTCAATTTATAATAAATTCATACGTGGGAGGAAAATATGAAATCCTGGGCCCTAGAAGCAGCAACAGAGTAAGGAAAAATCAGAAATTTTCGGTGAAAACTGGCTGTTTTCGAACTTCGAACAACTTTGAGTAGATTTTACCATTACCATATTTTATATATATTTTAAACATTTATATATATAAAAAGTATAATAAGACAGAAATTCAGAGTTTAATAATATAAAATTATTAGGAATTTATAACCTTAATTTACGTATATATATAATGTAAAAATGGAATTTTCCACAGAACCAAATTTTGAGGAAATATTAAATGAGAATATTGTCCTTCATTCAACAGACAGCCAAGGAGAACAAGATTACTCCACAGAAATATTATATTTTAAATTAATATTAATTAAAGAAGTAATTAAATAATATACAATTGATAACTCTTTTAAGAAGAAAAGAGACTCCTAGAATGAACAAATATCAAGAAAAAAAGGATATATTTTCAAAATAGAAACTCTTAAGAAGAGAAAGATTACCCAAGCCAACTTAAAGTATGTGTAAATTGTGAAGGAATAGTTTGCAGACAAAAATGGGAATGACTTGCTTCGTATTAGAAGAAGAATATAAGCACTTAGATTTAAATTGATATTTCGAATTAAAAATTTTTTTTTTTTTTCTTTAAAAAAATAAGAATTTTAATTAATATACAAAATAGAATAAAAACAAATTTTATTCTAGAAAATTTTAAAATGAGAACGGGAATTATCCTAGTTCTTGAACGCAGAATATTTATATTTATTTTTCCTTTATTTTGGAAATAAATTTAGCAAACAGCGAGTCTTTTGTTTGAAAATTACCAAGACATTATGTTGCACTAAAGACATTATCAGAATTTAGCAAAAATTTTAAAAATCTGAGATATTGAACTTTAAAGATTACTAAACATATAGTTATCTTTAATAAGCATTTCATTCTCATAAATTTTTAAAAGGCTCAAGTGACAAAAGTTTTACAGAAGAATATAAGAATGAAACAGACATTTTGAAAATGTTATAGAAAAGGCTAGAAATATCTTTAAAATAGTTAGATGAACTATTAGACAGAAAACTTCTATTCTTTGGAACTTTACACCAATTTTTAGGAAAAGAACAAGATAAGACAAATAGGCGCTTGTTCATGGAACATTTATAAAGGTGTTTATTTATTAATTATTTATATTAAAATGTTAATAAATAACATATTGTCTCATGCCTACAAGATTGTAGGATAAGGAAAAAGAAAGAGACTAAGAATTTTTATTCTATTTAACCATTGAGGTTTTAGAAAAGAACCTAGGTTAATATTTTTGATTTGAAACAGAAGGTTCCAAATAAAGAATAGATAGCTTTCTTCAGTTCAAGTTTCAAGAGATTTCACTATCAGAAAAGATCTGATAAGAAAGATATAACATCAGAAATTAACAATGTAGAATAAAAAGATATCTTAGATCGCTTAAGGAAGATAACCTATAAAAGAAGGATTGGACAACCTTTTTGAATAGGAATCTCTTCACAGATAGCTTTCAAGAACTTTAATACATTTACATTTGTTCAACATTTAAAGTGAGTTTTCCAGTCGCAAAAGTTTAAACAACCTTTGACCCACGATAAGAAATTAAATTTGATTTTAAATGAATCTGGACACTTTATTTAGAGTTAAAATGAAAAGCCCAGAAGGCCTACTCCTGATAAGAGGAAGATAGGGGTATATAAAGAATGAAGATTCTTTTATAAATACCAAGCATAAGAAAAGGATAGTAATGGTCAGAAGTTGTGATAATCTAGACAATATGGGGACGAAACTTTTTAATAATTCTGTCAGAGAACAACATACAGAATTATTTGAGACTCATCCGTGGAAAAAAGGAAGAAAATCCTTACTATTTTCCAGAACTCGGTAATAACCAGGAATTTCATAAGATTGAAAGGATAGCCGGTTATTCACCAAAGGAGTTCTAGCAATCATTCAGGAATTGTAAGTTAGTATACTTTACAAGGAATATATTTACCGATTGGTTGCTACTTTTGAGAGACTCATAAGGAAAATAAAATGTAAGAATAAGATAATGAAAACTTTATTTATGTTTAAGGAAAAGCCTGTTAGCATAAAAAGAATATGAGATAATTGAGATTAAATTAAAAGAACATGATTTTTGATGCAGTAAGTAGTGCCATAATGATTAAAAGAAGTGTGTTAAAAACCACTCTATATTATGTGTTCTTATGTTTTAAGAAGTGCCAAAAAGGGTTAAAAGTTTAAGAATAGCCGGAAAAGGAAGAGCCAGGATTATCCGGACAATAGTTCCATTCATTGGCAAAGATTTCTACATTATCTTGACAAGATAACAATCCACCTAAATAGAAGTAAATCCTATGCAAAATTATTGGGTGTAGAATCTACACTCCTAGTTAACAATTAAGTTAGTAAAAGTTATTCATGTGATTAAAATTTATGATAAAACTTCAATAAATTATTTTATAACTTAGTTTGGGAAAAGAAAGAAAGAAATTATAAAATAAAATATTTAATTTAAAAGTTTTTAAAATTGCTGTGATGAAACGCCTATCATCTTCAGACATTCTTACTCTCATAATACTTAGAAATGTTAAAGAAGTTGTAATGAAAATTTTTTTCATAGTAAATCATTGGAGCAGCGAAGAAGTAAAATGGAATCTCTGTCTATATGTGTTACTCTACGTAACACTACAAAAACCACATATTATAATAGTTGCCTACTACATACAGTTAAACACATTTGAAATTTACACGTTATTATCAGAAGAAGAATATAAATACACACATTTGAAAATTTATACTCTATCGTTTTAAGAGAAAATATAAAAACAACGTTTCTTAATTATTATGTTGAAAAATAAAATAACATATGAAAAATTTTAGTTGAATTTAAAGCAGGAATATGTTTCAGTTTTGCACTTCAGATATTCTATTGACTGTGATAAATGTCTAGTTAATTTTTTTGCGATAAGGAAAAAATATTTTATAGCAGATGGATGAGAAAAACTTTTCCATATTTACAGAAAAATTACCTTTTATATATTTATATAGAAAAATATGGATAATCGTTATATTGATACATTTAATACATTATTACAGAAAAATTATTACTTTTATATATTTTTATAATAAAGGAACTAAAAATCCAAAATGTTATGAAAGAACCAAACATACTAGCAGCAACTTTTTCATACCCTTCACACATTTTAGGTAGCGTGTTTATAAAGAGAAACATTGATTTTTCTCTCCTAACATCTTGTTAGTAAACTAGCAAGATTGTTGAAATTAGAAAAGAGCAACCTGATAATTCTGGTAAAATGTTGATAGGAATAACACACAGAACGTAAGACTATTCAATTTTGTTCCAGAATAATAAAAAATGTGAAGTGAAGAGGTAGCAAGTATTACAACTATCTCATAACTCATTCTCAACAGGAAAAACGAATTGTTTGAGTTCAACCAGACAACTTAAATGGTGTCTTACTACAACAAAGAATATTGGGAGACAGTCAGGTAATAAAATCAAAGCTCATATTTTCATACTGTTCTTTTTATTATCCTTGATGGAAACTAGACACAGAAGAATGATTTAAAACTTTAGGAAAAAATCTATTAATGAATATAATAATAATAAGATTATAAATTATTTTAGAACAAAAGACAGAATTTGATTCTAGGAAGATATTCAACCACACTGAATTTTTGAGAAAATATTAATTTTTATTTCTCTGAGGTGTATAAGAAACTCTTTTGTATAAAATATTTGGTTTTGACCAAGAAAATGTACACAAAGACTGCTTCAGAATTGTAAACAATTGTAAATATGGAATTGAATACCTGAGGTAGTATCCGCTTGTGAAATTGTCCTTAGAAACTGGAATCTTTAATTGGAACATTGAAAATTTTAGAATAACAAGTATTGATTGAATGAAAACTCAAAGCATTGTGTAGTGGCCTAGTTGGATACCTTCACAAAGTATTTTTTATATTCGTTCTCTTAATCATCTCACTCATTTAACCTTTATAATAATGGCGCAAATCCAAATATCATCCCTTTTCCCTAAATGATTAAATATTAATAGAGTTTTTCATTACTTAACTCATATCAAAGAACATTTGGAATTAGTTCTTAGTTCTTTGAACATAATTATGGGCAGATTGGGATTTATAGAAAACAAAATAATGAAATGAAAGAGAAGTTGAGCACACTTATCACAATTGTTATCACGACCATTAATCCTAGTTTTTAGTCCTAGAAAGAACATTCTTATAGGAGAAGCCTAAAATATAACTTAAAAATATTTGGTTTCAACCAAAAATTACATATACAACCTGTTAAAAGTTATAAAATTGTAAATATGGAATTTGATAAAACAAGTAGCGTTTAGAATTAATTGCTTTAAGATTTTTAAGATAGAGTATTACTCCTGGTTAGACGATGTCTTTTCAGTAGTATGTAAACTAGAAACGTAAGCAGCCTACTCATAGAAGAAAAAAAATAACTGTGATTGAAATATAAAAGTATATATAAAACATTAATGAAGATAAATCTTATTCATTTAATTTACTATCTCTATCAGAAAAAGACTAAGTTGAATGGTGGCCACTTTCATCTGAAAACTTTTTGAGAAGTATAGAGAGAAGTTTTCATAACAGCTTTAATTAAAAGAAAAATATATATCATAATGTTATCACGGCCATTAATTTGAAATATGCATCGATTAGAGATTTCTTCAATTCAGAACCTCATGATTAAATAACAAGGATCAGTACGAACATGAAAAAAATTTGCTCAACTATCAGGATTTATATATTGAAAACTCAAGATCTTATATCAACATCAGGATTATTAATGAAATTTGTGTTGGGAAGACATCAAGAAGATGAATTTATACTAATTTAACAATTAATAGAATATGTTGTAAATATTTAATATGTTGTAAAATTTTTAACATTAATACTTTCTGAAGTTAAATTCCGCTTTAAATATTTATTATTGTTTTACAGAATATTAAAAACTCCTTTACACATTTTACATTCTTTTACTTATCTAGTTTTAAGTTATATTTACAGTAATAATTGCAGAGGGTATAATAATTGAATCAATCTTTAATACATTATTTTTTTAATTATTTGGAGTTAAATTATTCCTCTCCTCGAATTACATTATTTTTTTTTGTTTTGCCCCAGGGTCCAATTATTATTTAAATAAAAAATCTCATAAAAAAAATTGATAGATTTGTGTTTAATTTTATGGAAACTTTTTAATCATTGATTTCTTCTTTTTTTTTTTTTTTTATAAAATATCTATAAAAAACTAGGCTTCTTTGTTTGTGATTTTTGTTTTGTTTAAAAAAATAAATTATGAATACCACACAGATATTACAGTTCATAAGGAATTTATATGATTTAATAACTTTTAATTATAAATGTTACTTACTCAGTAATATTTTTTAAGTTCATGTTTTTTTTTTGTTTATTAACTGTTAACTCTTTAATAACGGTCATAATAAATATAAAAGTTGGTTAATATTTAATTAACTAAATTTACTTATTATTTCATTATCATGAATTTATTATCATATTTTGTGTTTTGAAATTCCAACCTTGAGCTAGTAAGTTTTTGGTTCAGCTTGTATTTTTTTTTTAGTTATCACCTTATCAGAAAGAGCTCTTTTTAGTCTATTTTATGCTTGATCTAATATTGATTAGCTGATCAGCTTTTATTATAATTATTAATTTATCGTTAATCTTATATAATCTTATAATTTTAAAATTTTACAATTTTATAAAGTGATCAAGATGTTTATTAATAAATAAGAATTTTTTTTTTTTTTTTAATGTAAATATAATTATTAATTCTTTAATTAACGATATTTTATTTTAATTTTAGCTTTAATTTTACTTTATTCATCTCATATATAAAAATTAAACTTTTAAGTAAGTCTATAAAGAAAAACTAAGTACTTTAAATTTGTTTGCATTTTCTTCATTGTTGAAAAATAAAAAAAAAGTATTAATGGACTTTTAAGTTTAAAATTTAAGAATAATCAGAAACGTTTTTTTTAAATATTAACTTTGTAATATTTAATATTTATAAATATACTATGAACATAACCCCAAAATTTAATCATTTTAACGTATGAATATCTTTGTAACCATAAAAATTAATTTTTTTTCTATTATATCCATACTTTCGAACGAGTGACCCCATCCAACTGTATGATTTAATGTTAATTTTTTCCCTGTAAAATTTCTGTGTTACTAACTAGCCAATAACCTCACCACGGATACGAGAATTGCTCTACAGACAATCCTATTCTTTGAACAGTGGGCTAGCTTTGATTATATTTGTAAACTTTATGGAAGACAGTTCCTGTAATTAATTGTCGTATCGTCCAACAAATAAAAGAACAATGGATTACACGTTACATTTTTCTCTCATTACATGTACCAATTACAAACATTGCTTTGCTTGCTTTTAATATGATGTTTATTATGTTCCTACATGTTAATGCTTTCACAAATTGCTTGCTTACTATATTATGAATGCTCAAATTGTGTTTTTAAATTTTCCAAAATTATTCTTTTTATTAGTTATTTGTATCATATTGTGAAATTTGCTATACCTTAGTGTACTGTACCATATATTTGTTCCATCTTTTCTTTCTCTATTATGTGATTTGTTTCATCTTTTACTTCTTTTTTTTTTTTTTTTAATTATTAATACTATTTTGAACTTATTTTATTATATCTAGAATGTAGAAATCAATTAAGAGGGAAGAGTCTAATATTGTGCTCATTTTTTTAATTTATAAGAATGATTCAGAGATTAATATTTATCTTAATTAAGTATTTTCATTTTGATTCAGTAATATGTTTTACTTTTTATTTCTATACTTTCTCCCTTTCATTCATGATAATAATATATATAATTTTAGTTTTAGATTCTCTTAGAATTAGGATGTTTAAGTGCAGTTTTTTAAGACCATCCTGCGTCTACAAAATAATAGGTACAGGTTAGTATGCTAATAATAATTTAAATATTGATAATTAAATAACTTAAAAAAATTCATTTTAGTCGACCTCTTAAGCATAAAAAATCTTTACTTGTTGTGGTAATGGCTATCGGGTGTCTTTCTGCATCACCAAGTATATCATAATATTTCCCTTAACTCTATTAATATGTCATGTGAAAATCTTATTTACTGCCTTTTAAACTCAAACTCGTGTCGCGACTCTTACGATCCATAAAAACCGAAATCTCGGATGCTTTTGCACAAGACCCCACAAAAGATCCCTATGAGAACCCTTAGGAAAAATTTCACTTTTGAAATCCAAAAAGAATGTATTCATATCTTGACCCCCTAAGAAACCCTTTTTAATACGCCACTTAAATAGCAGCAGAGAAGAGGAAGACAGAGAAAGGACAGAAAGAGAACATTACAAATGGAGGAAGAAGACTGTGGATGCCAGTAGGAAAGGCAATAGATGTTTGTTATATAAGAGCACCCCTTTATGTGACTCATTCCTTAAGATCTGTCGATCAGTCGGGGAACTCAATTAAGACTAATGTAGATTATAACTAAAGTCTTTAAACTTAGATCATAGTTTAGGCAGTAAATCCAGGGCAGAGTGAAATATAGAAGTTTCGTAAATAATATTCCATAGATATTTAGATCAGAGAGAGGGTTGAATAAAACAGAGTCCCAACTAAATTTAGATATAGTAGTTTCTTTTTAAATAATGGGGAATCAATCCTTTATAAATAGTAAAAAAATAAACTATTTATTGTAATATTATTTATAAATTTATGTTATGATTGAAAAATTTATACATAATAGTTATGTACAAATATTATATATTAATATTTAATTTTTCTTTTTTTTTTAATTATTGAACAATAAATATATAAAAGACAGGGAAATAAATTATTTACAGCCAAAATGAAGCTAGGCTGATGTTTAAAGAGAGTTTTGGTCAAGGACAGAGTAGTAATTACCCAATAACATTTTAATTGTATAACTATAACTCTCTGTGTAAATTAACACAAGTTATTTAATAATTTCTAGTGTCTTATTATATTTATTATTATATAAGAGTTAGGTTATATTATGGTTACGATGGCTAATAGCTCATATAATAATTGTTCTTATCTTTAACTTTGATGTTAACAATAATTATAATAATAACAATTGCCAATATTAATTATCGCATCTCAAGTAAGTTATAAATATAATAATAATAATAATTTAATAATAATAATTAATTAATAATAAATAATAATAATAATAATAATAATAATAATAATAATAAGAATACAGTAATAATTAATATCGGATTGTTATGTAAATTTAAACTCTGTTATGATTCCATTTGATAATTCGCTTTTTAATATATTATATGTATAATGAAAATGCAATTATATTTACTGCTGCGGTAAAACGTTGAGCAACTTTTGCTTTTGATAATAATATATATGATTTTGCACTATTCAGAAGGTAAGGGTAAAAGATGTAGATTTCTTTTGTTACAACAGATACGTAATATGCGCTTGAAGTTAAAAATAGTTTAAATTCTTAATCATTAAATAAATGCTATGATAATCAAAGTTTTTATCTTGCGAGCATCAAAAAACTACTAGATTTACAAATCAAAAATTCCTTGTAAATATCTTTAGTATTTAAAAATGCTAACACTAATTAAATTTTTAATCAAATATTAATATTTTAGATAAATAAATATTATTTTAAAAGATCAGATTGATTTATTATTATGTTTCTTGTTTTTTATTATTACAGTTTTTTTCATCGAGTTTTTTATCTAGGGTTTTTTTCATTACTATTTTATTGTTTATGATTAATTTTTGGAATTATAATGGAATTATATGTTAGAAATAAAGATTCATTAGTATAACAAGGCGTATCATTTTAATAGCAAACAGTCATCGAGGTGAATTCTTACGATTGGGAGTGGAGTGAACCGCAACATTATATATATTTAATATTATATATATTATATATATACTATTATATATATATAATATATATATATATTATATATAAATATATTATAATATATATATATATATATATATATATATAAAATGATATATACAATATTAATTATAATATATATACCATATATATATTATTATACATATATTAATATATATACATATGATATTGATTATATAAATATACATATATATTATTAATACTAAAATATTATTATAATATCATATATATATATTATATACACTATAAATATATATTATTTAACATTTATATATTATTTATATATAGTTATACATATATATTATACATTTTATAATGTAACATAATAATATATATTAATATATACATATATTATATACTATATATCATCATATATATATTAATATTAAATTATACATTATAATCAAATATTACATAAACGTTCTTTTCATATATATACATAATACATATTTATATCAATTATATATGTTAATCTATAAGTGTTTTTTATGGTTACATTTGCAACTAAGGTTATTATATATTAATGATATATTTATAGGGTTTATAAATACGTAATATATGAGACTCTTATATATATTATTATGGGCATATTATTATAATATCAATGTCTGTTTAGTCTGGCCGTTCTACGATCCACAGTACAATATCGATTGCGGATGGCATCTCGAAACATTTCATTAAAAGTTCAAATAAAACTGTGTAGAGTCAAATTTTTTAAACTGGTGTATCGATAAGGTATTAAACCTCCCATATTAAAAATGATTTAAAAAAGAGATAGAGGCTTTTAAAGTGGCTATGTTAAGGATTAAGCGTCCATTCGTATGAAAGGACATACTCAAACGTCGATCGGCCGCATGTTTTACGTATTCTCTAGCATTCTTACACAACTTATTTTAATAGTATATATATAATTGTGTGATTTGCCACGTGCGCTTGCATTTTTAAAAAAAATTGCTAATGTCACCATGCGCTGCCTGCTTTGTACATTTTTTTGTTCAATGAACCGTAATAGTTATTATTGAAAGGACATTTAAACTGTTGAGAATAATAACTGGAGAGTTTTTTTGTGAGTATGTATATAATAGTTGATATATTAATGAAATGTTACAAAACCCTATAGTTTTTCAAATATAAAATATTTTCTCCAAAGATCAGATGCTTTCTTGAGTGTTTTTTCATCTCTTAATTACTATATTAACATTTTGCACTGTATAACATTATATTAAAGTACTTGTATATGCCTATTGATAAATAAGAAAATTTTTCAACATACTTCCATTTGAAGAATATCAATTTCTTCTTAATATTTGACTGTTCTTTTTATTCTTTTGAAAAAAGAAGATAATAAAGCATTTTATATTTTAATTTATATGAGATTCTTCTTTATAAATCTCTTTTCTATTTAATTTATATGAGATTCTTCTTTAGAAATCTCTTTTGCTCCTAAAGGATTATCTTTTTATTAATCCGATATTAATTGGATATTAATTAACTTCTATTCCAATTATTGTTTAATTTAAAATACAATATCTTTATGGAGTAATGTGTTCTCCTTTACTGTCTTTGTTGGATGAAGGAACAATGCTCTTCATTTAATTTCTCTTCCTAATTGACTTTTTATGAATATTTTTCTTTACCTTACTTCATTTCTCAAAGCTGAACTTATAAATTCTGATTTCTTGGAGTCTAAACTAAATTTTTCTGTTTATAAATAATATATAGATATATATATATTATATATTATATTATATATAGTATATATTATATATATATATATATATATTATAATATATATATATATATATTTCGAATATACATGTATATATGTTTATTAATTTATTGTTTCAAATAGTGGGTAGAAATTTACAAAGCGCTGTGAATTGGCGAAAACCAGTAATTTTTCGAAATTCCGGATTTCTACTGTCTTTGGTAAAGGTTAAAACTACATTTTCCGTAAGATTTTGGCAAATTTACTACGAATTATTAAAACCTGTATATATATATATATATTATAATATATATAAATAATATATATATATATATATATATTATTATATAATATATATATACTATAATATATATATATATAATATATATATATATAATAAATATATATATATATATCTGTGATTTTTTTTTTTTAAAAATTTGTTTTCCTGCGTGTATCAGTAGGAGCAGCCAAATTAGAAATTTTTTATAAAAAAAAACATGATTGTGATTCATGCGCTTAAGAAGTGACTTTGTTGTCAAACAGTATATTTATAATTGTTTTATAGAAAACTATTATAACAATGGCTTTCAATTAGTTATTAAAAGAATTTGCAAAATCATGGGTCATTGGGTTAAAGAAACTTGTTTGCTGCATTAAAAGATTAAGATGGCTCAAGAAACTGATGCATAAACAACAGAAAAATAGCACTTGATTTTCTAAAAAGATTTAATCTAAAGAAACTATTTAGAGGATGGGTAATTATCAGTCTGTTATATCCATCTTCTTTCTTCATTATTATAGTTTTTATTTAACTTTTTAAAAAGAAAATAATTGTTGCATTTTTCTCAGAGAATGTTCTTTATAGATATTATGGTTTTTGGTTAATCACATTGAATGAAAATTAAGTTAGTTTCTTAAATGCTAATTGTTACTTAATATTTTTATCGTTGTACCTTGTTTTAAAACCATTTTGTACGACTTGAAACAACAGTGTTATTTTGTTTGGGTCAAAAGAGGTTTTCTGCCCCTATTCTTCTTTGCTTAAAATATTTTACTATATTCTTGTGATTGTTGTGGGAGGAGGTGTATTCACATCTCCTTCTTCCCCAAATACTTCATAACTGTAACAATGTCTTCTGATTCTTCTTCTATTCTTCCAGACCACCTCAATAATCGGTTGTAGATAGAAGGGAATATTCTTATGTTACCTTGAAGCTCCAAATCATCAAAACTATATGGATATTCTTCTATATCATCGAACCATTCATTATTTCAATGAAAGGGCCTAAAGGGTCATTAAAAACTCGTTATTCAATGGAGCCGCGCGTATAGATTATCCATAATGGTTTGGGCCGTCGTCTCGTCCCCTCGACGGAAATATCACTTTCAATATCTCCTAAATTATGTAATTGAACATAGTGATGCATTAAATCAATATCTTCTAATGCAGGATTATTCAGGTTAGTACAGTAATCATGATCTACCATATGTTGATCAAGATCTACTATCTGTTGATCATGTTCTTCTATCTGTTGATGATCATTATTATTGATGAGAGATTCTGTTAGAGTTTCACATTCACTAGAGTCCATTGTTTCGGGTTGTTCCAGCCACTCTAACAGAGATAAAGTGTCTATTGAATCTTTCAAAAATCTTCTTCGTAATCAAGATCTGGAAATATCCATATCAATAAACCAATCAAAATCATTGTAATCTCTTAGCAGGTAATGCTAGGAATGATCGCCTTTGCATACGGTATACAGTAAATTATCTTTACATAGGGATAACATGCCACTAATGCACATTCTGTAAAAATAACTAACCATTATCTGTCAACTGTTGAGACGGTTCTATCGGTTATCCAACAGCCGCGAACAGTAAGCGCGATCATGTTAGCACTACCTCTATTCCATCCTACACTAGACAATAACTCTTCAATGTATTCGGTGCTCCTAGCGAAATCGGCGCATGTCCCCGTATGTCTCTAGTTCCATCGTTATCAGGAGAAACGTGGCTTTCATTATAATGCCCGGATTGAAACCTATCTAGAGCTTCCTCAATCGTCTACTGCCTACCATTCCTAAAGCTAAGCGCTTGTTCGGTAGTAAAAACTTGGCGTTTTGGCGTCTTCTACGCATCTTTCAATATCGATCCATCTCGGTAGAGGCTGTTAGATGCTATAATCTGTCTTTATTAATACGAATGAGAAGGAGGAAACTAAACGCTATTTATCCTATTTTATCTCTTTTTCAAGTATATAAAGTTCAAAGATGGGCATTCTGTCTGTGAGTGCTTCTAATAATGCAACATGAGAGTACCTACGTCCGACTAAAACGAGTATATTTCTAAATAGAAATATACGAAAACTAATTCTAATCACACATAATTATTCCAGAGATAATCTGATCCTTAATTGAATTAATCCTCTTTGTAGTTCAATAAAATTCAGATCACTAAGTCTCTTCAAATATTCTTCAGTTGCTTGTGTAGAGTCTAAGATGTTTTCTACTGCTTTCTTAGGATAACATTATTTTCTAAGTCTTTTGAAACAGTGTACAGATAATGCAACTGTCTTCTACCTAAATTTACATTCGAGTTCATATTTTTAAAGAAATATTCTCATATAGCGTTCTCATTCATCTCTAAACAGATACAATACATAAATTATATAAAATATTAAACTAATCCAGTAAGTGACTATATATATTATTAGGAATTTTCATTGTGTAAATTTAATTAATATTGTCTATTAAGACGAATATTCTGCAACGTATTATCATTTATTGGGAACACGGTCGGTTTACCTTTACCTCAACGTTATACGTGCTACTGCTCATTAGAACGTTTCTCTCTAATACGAACGTGGTGGTGTTTACAACCTTCTATCTTTAGACGGGTCTCTACATAACACCACTATGAGGCGTATCTTTCTATTTGAAAAACTATCTACTCTATACAACATCACAAATAACTGTTCCACTAAATATGTTTCTGTGCGTGTTTCACCTGTTAACATTTGTCCGATTGGCCCAGAGTTACGCCTATTAAAAAATAAATACAGTACGCTAAAAATCTTAATCACTGATAATACAATTGTAAATGATTATCTAAAATATATATCTGAATTTATAGAATAAATTCATTACCTGTCTATAATACATAAAAAATATTATTTTAATTAAGTCATTGATTACACTAATTGGCTTTAAGTGTCTACTCAGTCTGGAGAGTGTTCTATGTCTCCTTCATTTATTGTACTAAAATTTAGCATTTTACAAATACAGATAACACTTTTCTATATTATCCAATTTTCTAACGTTCACAAACTGACATTATTTCTGCACAATTTCAGTATTTAATTGACAGTTTCTTGTACAATCTTAGTTGCTCTTCCTCTGTCTATCCGTATAATAAGAACATAGCACTGCTTCTGTAGTAAAAAAGCGATCATTACAATAAAAGAAAAGCGTGCATCCAGACCAGAATCGTGCGTGTTCTCACAAATGTTCGATACGTTCCCTTATGTTGGATGCCTGTAAGATCCTGTTAGCAAACGGATCACTCGTGACGCCTGAGTAGAGATTATCATGCTTCTAGTACTGGTCTTTCTATATTCCATGCTCATTCAAATATGTGAACTATAACACAAATATAGAGAGATTGTGTTATTCACTAAATATGCAAATTGAGTATGTTCTTCTGAAAGAGCTGAAACTAATAACTCTAGTGTCTAAGCCAATAAAAAAATATTCTGAAATTTGAACAATATAATTTTTTCTATTAAATATTTTTTCTAGTTAATACGTGTATTTGCTATTACATGATTTTCTCAATTGGAGTGTGATGTACAACGCTGCGTATTCCACGTGCGCCTGATCGTGAGAGAGAGCCTCTATTCTGAAGAGTACTTTGTATGCAGCTTCCACGGAAACCAAATTTACATCGTATCTCGTGTATCTCTATATAGCGAATCGTAGTTACACTCTACAATGACCTGTGTGCGATATTTATAGACATTTTCTGTGTCGTTTCATTAAAACAAAACAACACCTCCACCGACACTCAATCTTTCTAGAAAATTAGTTTCTAGAAACCAACTTAGAACAATTTGCTAGTGTTCTTAGTAATATCAAGCTTATATTTAAGAAGCACTATTTCTACAGTGCTGTGGCGTGGAAAACGTTTAGAGCATATACACTAGCTCTATCTAGTGTTCTGATAAAACTAACTTAGTAACCAATGTCTACTATTAAGCTAGTGTGGCATCAAATCAACTGTAGAAGCAAATTTCTAGCTGTTCTGAGGTCAAAAAAGAACATTTCTGTGGTACTCTTTTGACACGTCCTCTTTCTTTACCTTATTACTCTGCCTTCCTATAAGCGCTCTTTTTCTTAAATTTTTTTGAAAGTAATTCGATAATTAATTCCTTATCAGAACATTAAATATTTTTTATATAAAATAACACAAAACCTCTCTCGGTTAAAAAACAAATATTTGGCACAATATTATTTTTAAAGTCACTAAAAAAATAAAGAGAACAAAAACACTTTGAGCATTGTTGTGATTATGCCACCACACATTAAATATGCAATATATACGAAGTTGTATTCGCTTAACATAATAATCTCACATTCTTCGCAAAGTTCTCTACATGGTCGCCAGGAGGACGTCGATTTTACTTTTCTGATTCTATTACGACTTAGCATATAGAGAAACGAAAATATGTCTGAAGACTAGTGAGTGAACCTGATCACTACCGAATAGCGCGCTGTTTTATGAATCAATAGTAATGAACTTATAAGTAATTAAAAAAGATAATGATTAAAAAATAAATGCATAAAGTAAAAAGAAAATGATTAAAAAATGCATAATCAAAAAAGAACAAAAAACAACCACTAACAATAAGAATATAGAAAACATATATATAATATAATATATATAGATATATATAAAAATTAGTGATATTTATATAATATAATATATATATATGATACTAGATATATATATAGTATATATATAGATAAATAGTAAATATATATATATAGCATATCTATACCTATATAATATATATATAATAAATAACGCAAACAGTAAATATTATAAGTATATTTAATATATATAATGTGAGTATATACTATATATATATATATATATATATATATATATATAAAGATATAGGCGTAAAGAAGAATGGATGAACTTAAAAAAGTTGATATGGTTTTAAAAGCGATAAAGAAGCATTGAACAATATAAGCTGCAAAAAAGCATAAAAACGAAGTTAAACTCGTATGGATCAGCTGTGCGTTTAATTCGGTCAATGTATACTCGGCCTTCTCTCAACTGTCTATGTGGTTATTACGTATTCCGGCATACAAACGTCTTTCCAATGTTTACTTTTACTTCCGTGATCAGTGATCTTTGGTGTTCACTCACTCTTACAGATTCATCACTGCGCTACGCGTGGAATGAATATTAAGTTTTGTTTACAATATGCTACTCTCTGATTTATCGAACACTTAACAAATTAATTAAGGACAAATCTAACGAATACAATTTTTGGTTTATGTTTTTTACTCAAACTTCTATTTTACTGATTATTTTTTATGGTATCGCTGCACTGTTTGTTGGCCGATTTAACTAATGCTTTGTTCACTAGCTGCTAAATTAAGTTCTAATAAATATAATAATTAACGTAAAACTTTTTTCGCTAAGTCTAATACTCAAATTCCCCTTTATCTATTAGGTAAGATAATAAAAAAATAATTACTTTATTTAATTAATTATTTTAAGGTGTTTATTGCATAATTCTGTAGATGTATACTTAAAAAAGCCTTCCCACTGGAGACCCATCGCATAAAATGCATCAAAACACATCCTTTATGTTGAGTTTGATAATAGTGTTGCTTTTAACAAAAGAAAACCAAACAAAACAAAAAAAACAAGAAAGGATGAAAACAATAAGTCCTACAAGCTTCAATAAAATTAATATATTTTAGTTATAGAATTAAAAAATTAAATATTTGTTTTTCACACAGTTTGTTAAATTTCTTATTATTACAAATAAATAATTTATGATATCTTTCTTTTTTCTATTGGCCCGTGTTTATATGGTGAATTTTTTCTGTCACCAATTTGTTTTAAAGCTTTTTTTCAAATAGCTATGAAATTGTGTGAGAAGCATTAAACATATTGCTTTATTTAATGTAAAGTAAAAAAAAAACAACTCTGTGTATTTGATTATATTTGGAAATTGCGTTATACAACGTTAAATATATGTATTTTAGTATGTTCACAGCAAAAAATGTCAGTAATTACTTGCGTGATAAATATCCCCCTATTACATGAGATATGTTGATAACTTTATCTTTAATGTAAAAAGTCTGTGATTCATTTGTGTATAGTATATAACACAATATACTTTATATTTTATTAATGACTCACACATTAAATAAAGAAAGGAATTTCTGGTTTGATCATTCAGTGAGATTTCCTCTCACGGACTGCGAAAAAACTCAAATGGTTTTCTCTGTTTGATGGTGAGATAGAAAGTGGATATTGAAGGTTGTTAATTGTTGTATTTTTAGAAGTCTGCCTGTGTGTAGAAAAAAAGTCTAGTAAGTTTTGAACGGAAAATTTTTTGACATGTCGGGAAGTAAAAGATGGATACAGTGTGGGTGGTGTTCTGGGAAAGAACACTGGTCCAGTGGAATATAGAAGAAACCGTTTAAAGAAGCTAGGAAAGGAGGGTCTTCAGGAATGAATGTTGGTCGTACTGCACAGGAGTTTGAGGGTTACGGTTCCTTTAGAGAAAAAAGCGGGCGAAGGATCAGGATCTCCTATTGCCATCCCTGTCAGGACCTTCGTGCTGCAGTGCAGCCACTCGCTAGTGAATCATTTAAAATGAGGTAGGAGGACGGGGAAAAATCATGATGCCACGACTTCTCAGAACCGCGTAGCGCATCACACCACAAAACCTTTCACTTCGCTTCTACTTAGCTCATCCAATCACGCTACTGCCAACTTTCAGCTTTTAACGCATCAAAAGCATAGATAAGACATCGCGCACTGCAGCGTCGTCCCTCGATAGTATCTCCGGCGCAAATAGCGCTCAGGGGGTAGCTAATCCTACTCATGCAGACACAATGATGAAAGACGGCGCTATTACCACACGATCTAGGCTGCCACAGTCGAGGCGCAACTTTGGTCGGGCCTCTAGGTTGACGACTAGATTGGTATTCCCCATCAGACATACCGCACTATATTTAGGTAAGAATGAGTACGGCGTGAAGAGTTTTCTTGTATGTGTATTGTTCAACATCAAACTCTAATGAATTTACAGACAAATCCAATTGACTGTAAAAGTCTAAAAAGTAGACTAGATGAACCTCTAAAGAAGTAAACTAGAATTGAACCTGTTTAAAATAAACAAATGAAAACAAAAAGATATTATAGTAGAAATAATATAAACAATCATTTAGTTAAAACTTAATTATTGATAACATTGTGTTTCTCAAGCATAAAAAAAAAAACGATTTAATTTCATTTTTAAATTTGTTTGTTTAAACAATGAGGTTTTACATTTACTAACATATTCAGGAAAGATATTTTATTTCATGATTATTAAAAAAATGAAACATTTTATTTAAATTGTAATTATTAAAATTTCTAAAATATGTTATAAAAAAATTAGAATAAAAAAAATATTTTTAATGAATTACATTTTTTTTTTCTCGAGATAATAAATGAATTTTTATTTCATTTATTTTTCAACGTTTTTTTAAATTAGTTGTTAACTAAACAATTTATTATTATTATTATTATTATTATTATTATTATTATTATTATTATTATTATTATTATTATTATTATTATTATTATTATTATTATTATTATTATTATTATTATTATTATTATATTATTATTATTATTATTATTACTACACCATGACAATATTTGTTGGTGTTGGTTATTGTTACAATCACAGACTGTATTATTAAAACAAAAACAATAACTTGTCAACTGCTTTCGATGTGTTTTAATCTGCACTTATCAATTTCACGGTTCAAATTAAATTATAAATCAATCTTCTCAAATTTCAAATCGTAATAGTGTAATAAACACTTTTTTAATTAAAAATTAAATAGAGTAATAAAAATGATACAAATTATAAATTTTGCCATTCGTTTTCTTCACCGAATTCCGAGCCACAGGCCTATACTACATTTTTGGCTGTTATATGTCTTTATTTTTTCCTGTATTCTGTGTGTGGTTTATCAATTTATTAAAAATGAAGAAGAGGAAAATAAGGACAATTATAATATTAACATATACCAATATATATATATAAGTGATTTCAAACATATATTTTTTATAAATACTTAAACCCTATATATCCATAATATATATATATTTGTCAAGTTTTTCCCCAATTTCAGATAACTGATACTAAGTAATTTTTTGTATCTTGAAGTTAATGCAAACTTAACATTTTAAACTAACAGAATTCTCTTTCAACTTATTCCAAGCCTAAAGCTGGTTGTTGCCTGACCCTCTGAGTTCCAACTAGTCAAGATTCGAAGCTTGTAAGCCCTTTCATGTGAAAAACTTAGTAGTCCCTCACTCTATCTATATTTCTTTCCCATCCCACACTCTCCTCACTTTCCTCTCTTTCTCTCTCTGTTTGTGTGGGAGGGTGATCTTAAGAGTTTCAGGGCTTTAATTTATAAAGTTATTATAGAAATATGTTATTTAGTATAATTATATAATTATTTGTCTTTTTTTTTTGATTGGTCTCTTTTTTTTATGTATGTTTGTTTTCTTTTTTTTTTTTTTTTTTTTTTTTTTTTTTTCTTTTTCAGAGAGTCTTTACTGTCTTATTATATGGGAATAGAGTATATTTCTTTTAGAGGGAGAGGTTTTGGGTCAATGTCGGGAGGGAGAATGGGAGAGCGAGGCCGGAGTGCAGAGTTTAAAGCTCAAGAAATCATTAAAAGTGTGTCGCAATGTATAAACAAGGTTACGCAACATATGCATGATACTCTTGTCTCCATCAACCACGGTGCCGAAGTGCGAGGTGGTGCAGAGGAGGAAGCCGAACCAATCTAAGACTCTTGTATAGGGTGAGACTTGAATCAGAACTTAGAATAAAGATGTTAACGTCTTTATATTTCAAAGTGAGATGTGGATCAATTGCAAGGAACCACTGTGAGTCACTCTATAAACGTCACCTACATCACTTTCGAATTTTTCTTTTTATTTATTTTTCCATATAAATTTTTTCTTTTATTAAAGAATATTGTAATGATTGATAATGAAATAATTTTTTATATCTATATCTGTTTATCTCTTCTTTATTTTTATTATTTATTATTTTATTTCTTGTATTCTTATTTATTATTTATATTTTTATTTTTTATTTTCCTTATATATACCTTTTGTAATCTCATTACATAATGATGCATCCAATGATATATAGCTTATATTTTATATAATTTCTACTAAATAATATAAATCAAAACTTCAATATATTTAAATGTATAAGGAAGTAGGTTAATTATATTATATATTTATATTATGTTATTATTTGTATTTTATTAAGTATAGGATATATATATTATAGTTATATATATATATCGAGTATATGAGGTGACTTTATATATATATATCAGTAGTTTTGACTAAGCCAATTGTCTAATTTATTTAATCTATTATTTTTTCTTCTCGTTCGTAATTATCTAAAGATAAATTATTTTAATATTTTTTTTTTTTATCTATAGTTATACTCTTTTTATATATTTATTATTTATATATTTATTTATTTTTTTTTTTTTTTTTATTTTTATTTTATTTTTATTATATTATTGGTTATTTTTTTTTTAGTTTATCCTTTTGTATACCTTATATTTCTTTAATTTATGTGAACTTTTTTTTTTTATTTGTTAATTTTTTTAATTTGTTGATCTTATTTATTTATTTTATTTTCTTTTTTTCTGTTTTTTTTTTCTTTTATTTTATGTTTTTTGGTTATTTTATATATATATATTATACATATATATAATATGATATATAATGAAAAAGTTAAATACAAATGTATCTAAAGTGACAGCTTCACCCCAACTGTGGCAACTTGAAAAAGAGTGTCAGTTCTTTTCTTTTTTGTTTGCTTCTTGCGAACGCTGT
>JABUQX010119283.1:20000-23342 GCA_015478945.1 Trachelipus rathkii | reverse complement strand
TAAATTAAGTAGGAAATACAGAAGATGGAGAGAATTCCACAAAACAGAGGTGGTGCGGAAAGAAGGAAGCACCACAGCAAATTAACCCTGGAGTTACCAATGTCAACACAATACTCGAGCGCAGATACAGCACCTATTGCTGCTACGAAGGCGTCGTAAAGGTGGTGGTACGCGAGGATAAGTTCCCTCGAGCACTTGCCGCTGAGGTACCTATAGGATAGAGATAAAGCACCAACATCCCCTCGCAAAGATAGAGGGTCAAGTTAACTGGAAAGTACAGAACAGTTTATAAGCTTTTTTGCCGTTGACTCGACCCTGGTCCAAAAGCCGGGGGAAACCAGAGCCCCCCCCCCAGATATGAGGAGCAGTCCTCCATACATGGGCGGATGAGACCTTTGTATAGCGAAGCAACTGAGAAAGGAGGAAAGTTTCACAGTCTAAACAGAATTCCCAGTTTCTTAAGGCCGCCCTAGCAACCGTTTGTTGAGATGTCAGGTTTCCAAGACATTTTTTTTCATGTTAAGGCCAAGGGATGGTTTATATGTCACAGGAGAGACGACGGAACCGTCGAAAGAGACAGGAAAGTTAGAAGTTATTTTGGAGAAGGAGATTTGTAAAGTTGGGTTTTTAAAGAATTTTTGATTTCACAAAGTATAATTTCTATTCATTCAGCGAGAATTAAAATCCGAAAGAATTAAGAACGGAGGCAATTCCAGAAGTAAAAGTGGAGTAAGAATTGATATGAGGTTAAAGAATGAAGGGTTCGAGTCATCGAATACGAGTGAATAGAGTTTAGGAAGGTGCAGGTGAGAAGATCATAATGAAAAAAGTAGGAATAAAGTTAGGAAGATAAGACAGAACTCTGTAGGAACACCAACTATTGACAGAAAGAAGAAAGAAGTCGCCCCATCAACCAACCAGCCGATATGAGCGATTTGAAAGAAAGCTAGATTATAAGTAAGCAAAGAGAAAGGGGAGACGAAACCCAAAGGAGGGGAGCTTTGGAGAGCAGGACGCGTGAAATACTCGGATCAAATGCTTTGGATTATGTCAAAGTGCCATCACCCAAGTCTCCTGTAGTTCCTAAGAGCGAAAAACCATAAATCGGTTTGATAGGAATGTATATCGCCAGTAGACTTCGTGAAACGAGAGCCGTACTGGCGATCGGAGTGAGTTTCCAGATGATCTAAAGAAGTGAGTGAGAGGGTTTCAAAGATCTTAGATAGATTACAAGTGAGAGCTACAGGGCTATAGTTAGTTAGAAGATCAGAGCGGCTTCAATTTTTTCGGAATAGGTTTGGGACATGTGAGGCTTCCAACACTGAAGGAAGGAAAGTGCTAGTATGAGACATAGAGAATATAGTTGAGCGAGGGGCCGAAGAGATTAGCCTTTTCAGTTGGAGAATTAGCAACACAATGATCAGATCGAATAAGAGGAGGAAAGGCAGATTTACAGAAGTTGCTAGAGATGAAAGATTTGTCAGTAGGCAGTAGGAGAACCAAGGAGGTTAGCGCACTTTCCTTTGATGAAAGCCAGCTTTGCTCGTCGAAGAGTATCCCTGCAACGATTTCTAGCTGAATGAAAATTAGCGAGAGTGATAGGAGAACGAGAATTTTTCCACACTCGATAGGCACTGTCTCTAGCCTGAATGGCCAGAGAATAAGCACGTATCGAACCATGGATTATGAGGAAAGAAAGATTTAGTTTTAGAAGGAATGAATGAGGAAAGGAAAATTTATCTGAAGAAGGAATGAACCTGCTCATCACATCAACGATTACAGCTATCATCTGCAAACTTGGAAACTTTACATTTAAGTCCCTGGTCTAAAATATTTTTATACATATATGAGGAACAGCCACTTGACCTAAGAAAACGTTACGGAACCACAAACATGTCTCCTCATTCCATTAATAAATACTTTTCATTTCATATGATTAATTATTATTATTATTATTATTATTATTATTATTATTATTTTATATTATTAATATATTATTATTATTATTATTATTATTATTATTATTGAGACTTAAGGAATCAAAAATTTGATCGCTAAAATAATTTCGGGAGGTTGAACCCCCTGACCCTCCTGTCTACAGCCTTATATATATATATATATATATATATATTATATATATTATATATAATATATATATATATATACTATAGATATATTATATATATATATATATATATATATATATATATATAATATATATATATATATATATAGAAAATCTATATATATATCTTTTTATATATAAATATTTTTTTTATATTTTTTTTTTATATATATAGTAATAATATATAATTATATATATAGAGAGAGAGAGAGAGAGAGGAGAGAGAGAGAGAAAGAAATTTTTTAAAAATAGTTTTTTTTCAATTAATCGTCATCTTCATCGTCATCGTCATCGTCATCGGTAAAATTTGCTCTAATCGTCATCGTATGACGATGACGATGACGATAAATCGTCCCATCACTAATATATATATATATATATATATATATATATAGGGTGTGAAAAAAATTTTTTTTTAAATTGTTTAAAAAACATTTTTTTTTAAAAAAAGTGGTTTTTTTTTTTTTTTTTTTTTTTTTTTTTAAATTACCTCTTTTCATGATATATTAAAAGATAGTTTGGAATTATACAGTAGTACCAATACCCCTTCTAGGCCTAAATGCTGACTATTTAATTACAATTTTTATATATATATATATTTAAGATTATATTTATATATATATATATATATATATATATATATAATATATATATATAATATATATATATATATATATATATATATATATATATATATATATAATATATATATATATATCAGAGGCGACTCCTGCACTCGTGCTACTCGTGCTCAGCACAAGTTAACATTATAGAAACTATCTATTTTTGCAAATTTCATAATGTTACGATAAAAATTTCTGTATTTTTTTGTGGAAATTAGTAACATTAATAAATATAAAAGATTTATGCAAAATTTAAAAACGCGAAAAAAATTAAGAATAACCCTATTTAAATAACGATTTGTAACCCATTAATAATGGCGGCATCTCTGCTCAAATCGTATAGCGGGGATTGGAAACATGGTCTCAATTTAAGAGTTACCAAAAATTGTTTATAAATACTACTGTGGTAAATATAATGCCTTTAAAATACATATAGCATTGTGAAGGATGGACTTTATAACAAATATTTATTTAAGGTAATCCATTCATATTAAGAAAAAAATTACTTAAAGAAATTAAGAATAATGAAATGAAAAATAATACAGTTATTATAATTCATCTTATAAAATATTGTAAATATTATTGTTAACCATT
>JABUQX010119283.1:0-10000 GCA_015478945.1 Trachelipus rathkii | reverse complement strand
TATATGAATAAATAAACTTCACTTCCACACAAACATTTGTATCCTGGGCTGGAAATGATAAACATAATGCTTCCAATATCTCATTTTATAGATGTTATTATATAATTAATACACTTCTCTTGAACATTCCATCAAGATTCCTGATCGGAGAAAGTCGTACTTATGAAATCTTTAATGAATAGGAGAAATCTATATTTAATCGTTCCATGTTACTATATAGTTTATAACATTCGTTTTAGTAATTTTCTAATTAGTAATGACTGTCCAACATAGGAATCATAATTATTATACTTTAAAGTTATATCGAAGTATGTAGTCTCGTAGCCCATCTTTACAGTTGGCCGATCGCTCGTTTCGATGACCATGTACGCTATCACATACAATACGCATTTTATCAGGATCACGATGTGTAAAAGAATACATTTCAGAGTAATCTGATGAATAATTAGAACATGTGTACCAAGTTTTTAAAATAAACCAGCACCGTTTAAAGTTATAAGTCCATAAGAGGTACACTTTAAATGTATTACAAACACTGCTATGGTTACGATGGTTGGTTCTCAACTGAATATCATATTCACAGGCTTGTAACCAGCAAATTTTAAAGTCGTAACGTCATAAACATGAATTTTCTAATAATATATATAATAATAGTTATATATATATTATATTAATATAATATATTATAATTATATAAAAAATATATATATATATATATATATATATATATATATATATATATATATATAATATATATATATATTATATATATATATATATATATATATATTATATAATATAGCAATTTCGTGAAATTTTATCTTTTTCAGATCTAATGTACATCATATTATTTGTTCATGAATTTCATTTAATATATATATATATATATATATAATGCAATGTAAATTTATCGATCTACCCATTAGCAGGGAAATATATATATATAATATATATATATATTAATATATTGAAGGATAATTATAATGACAATTTCATATTCTCATACTCGCTATACGATTATACAGTAATATATATATATATATATATAATATATATAATATATATATATATTATATATATATATTATAGATGGATAGGAGATATTCTATCATTTTAAAGAAAATAACACTTAGACCTCATATCCCTACGAAGACATCTTTACGCGTTGATACCCACTGTGTGAATAATAATAATAATAATAATAATAATAATAATAATAATATAATAATAATAATAATAATAATAATAATAATAATAATAATAACAATAATAATAATAGGCTAAGCTAAACGTTAAGTTTATACAAATATGACTTTAATCGCTTAATCAATGGATCTCGAAAGGGGAGGGAGAAGGAGAGGGGTTGGTGTATGGCTTGATCCACTGAATTTTTATTAATTGATATTTTTAAATAAAAACATCAAAAGTTTTACATGTAATGTAGTAATTTTCACTGTAAGTTTATACATAATGTCTTCACATATTACTTTAATCGCTTAATTAATGAATCATGATGATGTGATAGGGGTTGGTAAATGCGGATGATTAAAGTTTGATTTATTGATCTACTGATCAATTGATATTTTTTAATAAAAATATTTACGCCTTCACGCTGTAGTATAGCGCTTGCGGGCTCACGCATGGGTTTCATTGCGAATTGCGTCTGCGGACGCTCACTCGCTCTCTCCCATTTCCGCGTTCGCGTTGGCCTTCACGTAGCCTGTTAGAGAATTGAAACCATCGTATACACATCCATCAGACATCTTTGCAAAAGGTTTATCTGTAATTTATTTAATTTTTTTTCGCATGAACCCCTCCAGCCCCGTCTTGAGGGTCTCTCGGATCACCATCAGAGTTAAAAACTATGTTACTCTTATTCTACTGTGGAAAACAATATAAGGGACAACCAATATTAGGGTGTAATTAAATGTTTACTAACTTTTACTGCCACCGACACCGTAGCCGACTCACATGAGCGGTTACTTACCTTAGCATCATTACTCTATTTCATCCACTCTCTTCTATGCGATCACCAAATTTCTTCTATATATGACCATTTCCAAATTTAGGGGCTGAGCCCTATCACATATTGGGTGTAGCAACTCAAAAACTCTGGATTAAGGGGAGTGACACCACCCTCTGTCAGGGTGGCAAGTTTGAAGAGAATACATGTCTCTAAGATGTAGCACCTCAAATATCAAATCATCGAAACCTTACAGTAAAAATGGTGACGATAGCTGAAAATAAAGATGACTGTAGATGAATAAAGATGACTAAAGATGAGTAAAGATGATTAAAGATAAGTCAGGCTTAGACGAGCTGTGCGAACCGCGGCTTTGGGAATCGTCTCAATCTGACTCAGGGACACTGGAAAACGATCTGGGGACCCCAAATACCCATACCAAAATCTAGGAAACCCCTCCAAAAAGTAGGTAAAATAAGCCAAAAAGAATATATATTATATATATATATATATATATATATTAATATATATTATATATAATAATATATATATATATTACAATTTGATCCAGTTTTGTTCGCTTATTTGTACGGACAAACAGAGTCACTATATAGGCGCCTATACGAGTCACTTTATTGCCTTTTGAGTCACATACGTATGTTGCCAGATGCATGAGTTTTTGTTGGTAAAAGAGTAAATTGTTTTTCGATTTTTTATTCTATTATATATGTTATATATCTCTATTGTATAAATATAATATATATATATATATATAATATATAATAGTGGACCAATTCACCCCTCTAAAAAAGGCGGGCCAGGTCACCCCACCCGACGCTATATATGTTGGCAGATGCATGACTCTTTTTTGGTTTAAATGAATAATTGTTGTTCGATTTTTTAGTTAAAATCCTTCTTTGTTCTGTGAATGTAGTAATAATAAATATGTCCGTTATAAGTATTAATGAAGTACTTTCTGATGAAGATAATGTATTATCAATTTTTTAAGAAATATATTACACAAGATCGATTTGTGAACTTTTTTGGCTTTCAACCTTTCAATATTATAAAGACAAGCTCTTCAATATATAATATATATATATATATATTATATATATATATATATATATATATATATATATATATATATATATATATATATAATATATATATATATATATATATATATATATATATATATATATATATATATAGTAATGATCATTTTTATTTTTTAAAATTTTATATTTTTTTAAGTATTAAACATATTAGTATTTCTACCTTAAAACAAATTAATCTATTTACGTAAAACCGATCTGCCGAAGCAAAACAAGGTCAGGTTTCGTTTTGGGCAACGACATCACATCTAGGTTACGTCTATTACGGCTTTATAAGTCTAAGTTAGGATAAAATGTGGTTAAGTAAATTGAATTAATATATATATACATATAATACTATAAATTATATTATATAATATATTATATATATATTATATATATAAAATTTATATATATATACATATATATATATATATACAAGTCGCGAGTTCATGCCTACGTTTGTGTACTCAAGCCGACTGGCTGACTTGAGTCGCATGGCTACCATCAGCCATTAAAATTCTCCTTTAACGATGTCTTAGATCCGATTTTATTATTTTTAAAGCAGAAAACAAGCGCTCCACACTCACTTGAGTAGGAGACAAAGCTATAGCTGTGTAAGCAACATCTCGCAAAATTTTAGGATAGCAAGGGATTGCCTCTCTAACTGTTAACTTTGATTTCCGGCTGATTTTCATTTCATCTAATGCCTTATGGAATTTTAATTTGTATCTTTCTAGAGGATTTTTAGGTTGACTGTCTTATAATGGTAGATTGTCTTTTTTAATCGCTTTTCGGTATGCTCCAACTGGTCCCAACGTTTGTTTTGACTTCTTCATCTTTTTCTGACAAGATACCACAAGGAAGGATCCCTGAAACTGATGAACTATCTTACTCCAACCCAGATTTCTGTTCGATAGTGTTTTTCCTTTTAAGTCCTAGTCACAAAAAGCATTCCCAGCTTTTAATATCAGATCTTCAGTTCCGATGAAGATCCTGAACTGTGGATCAACAAAGAAAGCCGACAAAGATATTTTAGTTTTGAGATAACATTTTTTCCCTTGTTTCTATGAAATTTTTTATGTTATTTGCTAGAATCTATCCTTTACTCTCAAGTACATTAATTTAATATTTCCATTCTCTATAAAATTGCAAAAGTTGCAGAAGCCTTTCGAGCATAAGATATGTACTTCCCGTTCTTGTCTCTTGATCTAAGATTGCCACTTTTCCAACTTGACTCTTTAAAACTTCCATTAATTTTGGGGTGCGTGTTCCTTTTGCTATTAGTCTCGCCTTGCTTATAAGATTTGCTGTATGAGTATTGAGAAGAACATCATGCATTGATAACTGTAGAGTGTGAACTCCACACCTCACGTGTGCAATATTAACGTCATCGTCAACGAAACATAGTCTTTTCATAGTTTTATCAAGTTCGTTCTAAAAACCAAATATTGCTTCTAAGTCTTTACATTTAATAAAATCAGTATCACATTAGTAGTAGGGCGTCAAATTGTGCGCCCCATAGCAACAGTTTCTATGTTCCTAGGAACGGGAATCTGAGAGATGTCGTATCCCCTTCAAATTTAGTATCCCCTTTCTTATGAGGTAGCCTCGTCGTGGACTGGGTTACGTACCTATGCGCCCTCCCTAAGGGATGCTGAGCCCCAAACTCGGTTATAGCCTTACTTAGACAGTAAATAAGATAAATAAGCTGCCGACATGGCTATAGGATATATATATATATATATATATATATATATATATATCATATATATATATATATATATAGACAAAAAAAAAAATATATATATATATATAGATATATATATATATATATATATATATATATATATATATATATATATATATATATATATAGTGTTGGTGGTAGGCTTCTGAATGGAATCAAAAGTATAAATGACAATAGTGAAGCGTGTGTAAGAATAAATGTAGTCTAGAGTGATTGGTTTAATATTAATAGCGGAGTGAGGCAGGGATGCGTTACGTCTCCTTGGTTATTCAATTTGTATATGGATGAGGTTATGAAGGAATTAGAGAGGTGGGAGTGGCAGGGGATGGTGTTAGAATGATGGAGGATGGAAGAGTGGAGGGTCGCCCTGCCCTACTTATTATATGTGGATGATTTGGTTTTGCGTTGAAAATCTGAAGAGTTTTTTTGAGAGGATTAGTAGAGAGATTTGGCAGGGTGTGTAAAAGGAGGGTTGGAAAGTAAACATTGATAAGAGTAAGGTTATGATTGTGAGTGAGGACAGTCCTCGGTGTGAAGTTATGTTAGATGGTGAGCAGCTGGAATAAGTGTCCGAGTTTAAATATTTAGGATATATGTTGGATGATAAGAGAACTGATGATATAGAGTGTAGTAGGAAAGTTGTGAATGGCAGGAAGGTGGCTGGTGTAATTAAATCGTTGGTTGATGTAAGGGGCTAAGTATTGAGTGCGCTGGGTCTTACATGAGGGTGTGCTGTTACCTGTGTTAATGTATAGTAGTGAGACTATGGTCTGGAATAAGAGGTATAGATCTAAAGTACGATGTGTTCAGATGAGCAGTAGGGGTCATATTTGGAATCCGGTTTCTAGCTCGCCTCAGCTGCCGTTCCATCTTTCTAGCACGTCTAGCCTATTTCTATCCTTTCTAACTGTAGGCACGAATATGATGTCTAACCCTATGTTTTGAGGGTCCAGGAATCGATTCCGCTAGTTTGTAATCTATTCGGAGCAACCGATTTTTTTAATGAAGCCAATGTGCACCGCTCTAGCACGTCTAGCCTATTTTTAGTTTGTCTAGCTAAATGGCCCAAGTATGATGTCAAATACTGGGTAATGAAGGTCAAGGAATTGATTCCGCTAATTTATAATCGAATCGGAGCAACCGCTGAGGTGCTAGATTGGTGCGGAGAATCATTCTACGGTGCTCATCACACCGGCTCTGAAATATAACGTGTTTGATGTTAAAATATAGATATCCATCCCGGGAATACGTTTTCCGGGGTTATTTTCCCAATCGGATCAACCTCGGGGATCCCAGCATGCGGGACCTCGTCATAGCCACCTATCGCGGAACAGGCAGACAGACATACAAACAAATATACTTTTTCCGCGTAATTGTAAGACGTCACCAAGTTAATATATTTTTTTATTAATCTATATATTTAAAAGTTCTCCATACAGTCCTAGGATTCGAACCCGGGATAGTAGTTGGAAGTACCGCTTAGAGTAAGGTGGTTTTACACTCCAAACGTCAGTTTGGGGGGTATTTTCCCTCCCTACGTAAGTAGGGAGGGTATTTTGGTATCTCACGTAGGTTCCTGGTGTATTTTTGTGGGCCGAGGTCACGGTCTTTCGCGTGTGGGTATTTTTAAGTATGGGTACGTGCAGAAGGCCGAAGACTATGTGCGTACATTACCCCTTAGGGTATTTTCAGCCGCTGCATTACGTCACATGGCCCCCGACCACGTGAGTCTCACGCGCACGAAGTGTGCGTTAGCATTATCCGCCGTCACGTAGGTTCATGGGTTGTCTTTACCCCTCCTCTGTTACTCATGGTACGTATTTTTACCTTCCTATGCTGCTCTTGGTGGGTATTTTCATTCTTCACATAGGTTCCTGAGGTGTTTTTACCCTCCTCTGCAGCTTTTGTGGGTATTTTCATTTTTCACATAGGTTCCTGAGGCGTCTTTACCCTCCTCTGTTCCTCTCTAGGGGTGTTTCCATGCTTCACGTAGGTTCCTGAGGCGTTTTTACCCTCCTCTGCTGCTCTTGGTGGGTATTTTCATTCTTCACTGTGTTCATTGAGCCCAGGTCCCGCACCACACCACTCTCGGTGACTGCTCCTCCACTCCAGCAATCTTCCTCTCGGAGGCTTCGTATGTGCTCTGCACCACTCTCACGGTGGTCATCGAACTCGGGTGAATCTTTTCCCCACCCTTTCTCACTTGTTTCTATGCTCTCAGATTGGTAACCTCACATACCACCTCTGTTATTACTACAAGTCACCAACCCCTACAACCGCCCTGTAGGCCACGCGTTACAACAAATCCCGCCTAACCCTATCGAGTCCCATGAGTCATAAACCAAAAGGAAGGCGGCCGGTTCGAACTCGCACCAGCCAGGGAATGTATCACCCAAATGCGTACGTTTTTTCTGCTCGTACCAGAATGCCGCTATCACTTAGTAAACTTTCTAAGTTTAAATACACTATAAAGCGTCTTCAATAATCCTCTGTTAATTCAAAACACGTTGCTATATATATATATATATATATATATATATATATATATATATATATATATATATATATATATATATATATATATATATATATATATATATATATATATATATATATATATATACTATATACTATATATATATATATATATATATATATATATATATATATATATATATATATATATACTTTAAAGCGTCTTTTCAATATTCATTTCTTAATTCTTCGGATGCAAACATTGCTTCAAATATAAATTCAAGGCATATTCTTTTTATAAATATATATATATATATATATATATATATATATATATATATATATATATATATATATATATATATATATATATATATATATATATATATATATATATATATATAACATATATATATATATATATTAAAGCGTTTTCAATAATCATTTCTTAATTCTTCAGATGCAAACACGGGCTATCGCTTCAAATATAAATTTAGAAATTTATTATTATATATATATATATATATATATATATATATATAAACACACATATCTCTATATGGAAAGAGACACATGTAATACATATATATATATATATATATATATATATATATATATCAGAGGCTACTCCTTTACTCGTGCTATTATTATTATTATTATTATTATTATTATTATTATTATTATTATTATTATTATTATTATTATTATTATTATTATTATTTTCTTGTCTGGCTACAGCTGGCAATTATCTGCCCAAAACTTAGCGCTGCCCTCTGTTGAGCGGCAAATGCAACTTTCGGAGGCAGGCATTTGAGCTATCATTTAAAATTTAAAATTTAAATATTTATTTATTTATTTACATGAAATAAGTAAGAGAATATATATATATATATATATATATATATATATATAATTATATATATATATATATATATATATATATATATATATATATATATATATATATATAGCTCAGACATCCCTTTTGACTATATACATAAATAAACATGCATTATTATTATTATTATTATTATTATTATTATTATTATTATTATTATAATTATTATTATATTATTATTATTATTATTATTATTATTATTATTATTATTATTATTATTATTATTATTATTATTATTATTATTATTATTATTATTATTATTATTATTATTATTATTATTTTCTTGTCTATTGTTATTATTGCTGGTCATTACGGGATTTGATTATTAAAAGTATCGTTATATTTTTATTAAAAAAAGTTTAAGATTATTAGTTATTTACATGAAATAAGTAAGAATATATATATATATATATATATATATATATATATATATATATATATATATATATATATATATATATATATATATATATATATATATATATATATATATATAGCTAAGACTTGCATTCAATAAACTTAAACAAATTCTTTAACCTGCATTATTATTATTATTATTATTATTATTATTATTATTATTATTATTATTATTATTAATATTATTATTATTATTATTGTCATTATATATTATTATTTTATTACTATTGTGTGTGTGTGTGTGTGTGTGTGTGTGTGTGTATTATTATTATTATTATTATTATGTTCTTGTCTGGTTACAGCTGAGCGAATTATCCGTACAGAGAATAAAGTGCTGCCTTCTGTTCCAGCCAAATGCAACTTTCGGGGCAGCATTTGATCCATCATTTAGAATATAATATTTTAATCGCACATATATATATATATATATATATATATATATATATATATATATATATATATATATATATATATATATATATATATATACTGCTATATATATATATAGAGATAATCAGAGAGAGAGGAAAAGAAAAAAACAGTAGAAAAAGAAGAGAGAAAAAGAATCTGTATCTTATCAAAATGAGCTTATTAATTATAACGTCTCAATGCCTAGCATTCTCAATACACTAGTGATTTAAATTTTAAAGATAATTCCCATTATAATTTTAAAGTAAAATATTATTATTATTATTATTATTATTATTATTATTATTATTATTATTATTATTATTATTATTATTATTTCTTCGTGGGTGTTTTTACCCTCCTCTGCTTCTCACCGTGGGTGTTTTCATGCTTCATGTAGGTTCCTGAGGCGTTTCTACCCTCCTCTGCTTCTTTCCGTAGGTATTTCAATGATTCACGTGGGTTCTCGAAGTGGTTTTACTCCCCTCTGCTCCTATCTGCGATTATTTTCATGCTTTTTACCCTCCTCAGCTGCTCTTTGTGGGTATTTTGGTATCTCACATAGGTTCCTGATGCGTTCTTACCATCCTCTGTTTCCCGCTGTGGGTGTTTCTCCCTCCTCATGTTCTTACTATGGAAATATTATTACTACGCAAGAACAACATCAAAAACAACAGCATTACCATCAGCAGCACCAACAATAACAATACTAAGACTGCAGGCCTAGCAAGCTGGATACGTAAAAGGAAATTATAGGTAGTATGCATTGTAAATAAAGTGAAATTTAAATTTAAAATATTATTATCATTATTTTAAAAAACAAAAACAGTAAAACCAACAAAAACAACAACAATACTAAAGCTGAAAGCCTAGCAATTCGGATACGTATAAAGGAAACTACTGGAATGATGCGTTGTAAATAAATTTTGAACACATATACATGCACTCACACACACACATAAACCCACGCACACATACATATACACAACCCG
>JABUQX010119282.1:0-30000 GCA_015478945.1 Trachelipus rathkii | reverse complement strand
ATATATATATATATATATATTAAATATATATATATATAGAAATAATAAATATTAGTTATTCATAAATTATAATATACAGATAAAAAAATAAAGATTATAAAGGAATCTATAAATTTTTTAACTATTATTTTTACTTTCGACCAAATGTCCATATCTATATTAAGTTAGTTCGTTTTCATATATGTAAATATCGAAAATTCCAGACACATATATATATATATATATATATATTTGGTTTTCTTGGAAGAATTGTGCTGTCCAGGATCCACCATTATAACCTATTTAGTCAAAATAAATATAATTATTTTAATATGTTATAGATGAGGTAATTATCTCATTCGAGTCCTAATAAAGTCAATTTAAAATGTTTTGTCGAGTGTATAATATGTACCTTAAAGGCAGTGTATGAGCGACTTATTTTGAAGATAATAAGTATATCTAACAAAAAAACAATAAGTTGTTAGACTAAAAGTATATTTAGTTATAAACTTATAAAATAAAAAGAAAATTATAATTCTAAATTATTAAATTATTCCAGAATAAGAATTCTTAAAAGGTAAACTATATTTTCATTTTTTAGAAAAGTGTGTGTCGCCAGAACACCACAATATAAGAGCCGAGGAAAGACTATTTTTCGTTTATCCGACTTGCAATGCTGCCGGAACTATTTGTCTGACGACTCTCCGCACCTCCGGCTATAAGAGCTCTCGACACTATGTATTCTTCCTAGAGATTAGAGCGCTCCTAGCCGGACTTAGGCGGAACTGTTGCTAGTGACGATGAGCGGAGTCTGGCTCCATCCTTTTTATAGTCATAAACAGATACGTATACAAAATCTAGATAATAAAGATAAAAGATAAATTTTGTTATACTGAGTAATAATGAATAAATTTTACTATACTATACTTAATTTGTATTATATATATTATATATAGATATAAATATTCGTATAAAATAAAATATAATATAAGTGAAATTTAGCAATAATCTCCTTACGAATCCTATAATTATTATATCATAATTAACAGTTCGTTTTTGTCAATTACAGTATTATAATATTATATATATATATATATATATATATATATATATATATATATTATACGCAATAAATCTGTAAAAATAATATATACAGCTCAGCCTAAAACGTATTAAAAGTAATTATTTATTCACATTATTATTTCATGTATTATATTAGTATAATAAATATTAGATAATATATAATAACTTATTTAATAAAGATTTATAAATTTAAGGAATAATTTAATAGATATTAAGTATATTTGTATATATAGTGATTTCTAATTTATTATTTATAATACGAGTTTTGCTGATATAATAATATTTATGTGACTAAAATAAAACTGATATACTGAGTACTGCTACTTATGCAACGTAATTTTGTCCTCTAAATTATAAATTTTTTTTAAAAGCCTTTTTTTAAAAATCTCCGGGAAATTTTTGTCTCTGATAGCGCAAATCTATTCAAAAGATATTTTGTTCTGGGAAAACCTCGCAGGTATATTGTCTATAATATTGTAAAGAGAAAGATTTGCTATATGGTGCAAAAGATTTTGAATCATAACAACATTTGCTATTTGAGATAGTTAAAAAATTATTAATTGTAAGAAACAAACTCAGCTCCCCGAATAAATTGACCTCATGAGGAATGAACAAAGTTTTTATGCTTTGGAGGTAAAGGGCATGAACTATCGGAATCTCTCATACAAGAATCATTTTAGAATAAAAATTTTGTCTACTACAAAAGATAGCTTTGAGGCTTGACTGGGGTGCAATGTACCGATACCAAATACTAGTAAAAGTGATTCTTTTCGTTCGAGCATATATCTTTTTTGAATTGTGCTTTGTAAAAAAACTATAGTACCAACTTCATACTCTAAATAATAATAGATAATATAGAAAGTATATTTCTCATTAATATATTCTGTAATATAAATAATATACAGAATATAAAAATAAATAAATAGAATAAAAATATAGACATAACAACAATTTTCAATAAAATTAAATGAATAAGATAAATATATAATATAAACAAATACAAATAGATTAATAATAATTAATTTAATAAATAATAAAAATAACTACATGCTTAAGTGTGAAATTTGCTTTCCATATTTTCTAATTAATTATTTTATACTGAAAAATAAAATTAAAATTTTTTTGCTCAATGTACTTTAAGAGTTTTCATGGAATTTTCATGTATCTCATAAATGAAGCGCTTAAAAAGGCAGGAACACTTCAAAGAAAAATCATAGAAACTCTTGTGATATACCAATATGATAAAGATAATTTTATTATTTTAAGGAGGGATAAATATGATATTTATTTAAAATATCGGTCAAACCAAAATTGGGTTTCGAAACTTGCGAGAGTATTAATTTGAGCAAATGTTTGTAAAATTATTTCATATATCATTCATAACATTGTTTTAATCAATGTCAAATTTTAATAAAATACAGAGTTTAGTGATTAACAAATAACAATTTCTAATAGGCTAATTATTGTCCTCACTCTATTAAAATATACGACATTATTAATACATAATGTAACATTTCTTAATATGCATTCGATTCATAGGTGAGCGCGAGAGGTATTGTAGATAGGAATTTTGAAGGAATAGAGAGCGCAGAGAGTGCTGCTCGCCTCAACCTCCCCAATACAGTTGAGGGTCTGGCGGATTGACTTCAGCCCCTCGACCCTTCCACCCCCCCCCTACAAACAGTATCTGTGATGACGCCCTCTCAAAATTTGCAGTCGTGAATATATGTAATTTCTCCGCTAAGATGACATATATACGTGAATGTTTCAGATAAATTAATGAAAAGTGATCGTGAGATACATGTAAACTTTTACCAATTTTTTTTTTTTTTTTTTTGCTATACGTAAATTTGTTGTTCTCAAGCTAGTTACGACGAGTGGATATCATATGAATCATACAACCATATAAAAAAATTAACTGTTCTCATCTCTGATATACAGCAACCAAACAACTAATAAGAAAAAAAGATATATATTGAACTCAAGGCAACTAAAGAGTGAACTGCCTAAAATCAAGAAATAGCATTTGTTATGTAGACTTACAAAGTTCCTTCTGTTTATATAGGATGCAAAAACTCGTGCAATATTTATCCTTCACGTTGATCGTAACTTCCACCTCTTTGGCACTAGGGAGTTTCCTTAAATATTTTTTTTTTCTTCTTTTTATTCTATAGAGAAGGTGGAGGGGGGGGGTATAAGATTTTAGGGGGATATAATATAAAATATAATATTAAATAGTAATAATAAATGACTCAAGTATTTAGTTATATATATATATATATATATAATATATATATAGAATATATATAGTAAAGTTTTATTATACTTATAAATTGAGAAATAAACCCCCCCCTAAATAAATAAATATATATTACCCCCCGATAAATATGAGAAGAGAAATCAGAGAAAATGATCATACATTAGGTGGAACACAAAAGTTATATGATAAATCCATCCTGTTTTCTTTCACTGACCTCTCGTAAAGCCCATTTGTTATTCTCAAAACTATTGTTGCACTCTTTTTATAGCTATTAAGTTCTCTCAGCGTAGAATAAATTACTCGATATGGTCAAAATACCCTTACGGTTGGGGTGTGTGTTACTCTTAATTTCATAGGTTCTCTATATATCAATAATTAGTTTAGTATGATCTATTTCCTCTTTTCTTTATTTCTATTTAACACACTCAATTCTATCATTCTCTCTCTCTCTTCTCTCAGTCTCGTCTCTATTCTCTCTCTTTCATTCTAACATACAATGTAGATATATTATTTTAGTTATATATCACTAAATAAATTTATTAGTATGTACATAATAAAAATACTTATTATATTAAACAAATATTTAACAGTAAATAAAAAATAAATTTTAATTTTTTTATGTAGTTTCAAAGGAAGAAAAAATTTAAAAATTATATTCATGTATTTATTCATTTATTAGTGATAATAAAAAAAATAGTATTAAATACTGATTATGTTCATAATATATATAGCTACTAACTCCTAATATAAATAAATTACCTATAATATTATTAGGATATATATGGGATAACTAATTCATTTATATATATATTATATATATATATATATATATATATATTATATATAACATCCAATAAGGTAATAGCCTATATATTGTAATATCTCTCATAATAGACGATAGTATATTAAGAAAATTCAATGCTTAGTGTATTGAACGGGAGAGAGAGGAGGACGATAGAGAATATTGGAAAATTTATTACTCATTTTGAGGGGTCAAAGTGGTCACTCACTTTTATCTAACGTTACATTTGGTATAGTATGTAGTAAATGATCATGACCTACATCATATGAATTACACCATAACTATTAGTGTCTGTACCTACTCATTGTTATAACTAGTATTATAATGGGGAGTCGATTTGGTGTATATATTAGAAGGTACTAGTAGATGCTTATTCCTTTTCTGATGAGTTAGTACCCCACCATAACCCCTTTCTAGCACTTATATCCAGCATTGAGTTAATTAATTATCCTTTAACGTCATATATATATTTAAAGAAATAACCTAATTAATTAGAGTATCTACCTTACCTATGTTATATATAATATAGGTATACTAGTACAGGATCTATAATAATATTAGTATTACGTGTGTTGGTATGGTGCTAGGGATGCTTCACTGATCTATAATGAGTTGAGTATTAAATATGACATTACCCCTACCCCCTACTATTATATATCTATATTATATATATATATAATATAATAGTATATATATGTAAGTATAAAGTATAACAAACTTTTGATATATTTTTTCGACAGAAAACATTTGAACTTTGTGTCTAACCCTATGTTTTAGATGGATTATATGCAGAGTTGCACTTTTCCTATGATATTTAACTCGAAGTTGTAGATATTGGAGCATTCCTTATATAAGTCTACCTTTTGCACTAGGTTGCTATGCGGTTGCTTCATTAATATATTTTTATGTTTATATTTAACGGTATTTTCTAGAAAGATAACTTCTGTTCAAAATGCGTTACGGTGTATAGTTGTTGAATATAGTATGAATTGCCTCAATTACAGGACCTCACTGCCTCGGGGCCCACAGACAGCTCAAGGTTTCCCACCTGCCGCAACTGATGGTGCATTGTTAATCGAAACTCAATAGGGTGAGGGAGGAGGTGCAGTTCTGCAGCCCCCCCAAAACGAGCGAGTAACAAAATGATTTCTCAAGTAGTTTCAAAATTAGGCTTTTCATATTTTAAATAGTATATCAAGTGAAAATTAAGAGAAAGCTAAATAAAAAGAGTGTCGACTTACATTACAAAAAGTCGTGCGTATTATTACATAATCAAATCTATATATAGTGTGCAAAAGAAATATATAAATGATTCTTAACTATATAAGAGGAAATAGAGTTACTGTTAAAGTGGAGGATTCATATAAAAGATATGGGTAAATGAGTTTGATATACCGCCGTGTGTAGATAACCGGAGGTGTTTATGGACCATAAACTTGAAATAACGACAGCGGAATGGGGCCAGTTGGGAACAATCAATTGAAAATATTACGTGAACAGATTGCGGGGTTATGGCGACGGCAAAAATTTGCAGTATGGGCAGAGGGTCCCTTGAAATGTAGCGGCTGTCAGTGATATTGGTGTGGCCAATACAGAGACGTGCAAGTATCACCTCGTGCAAGCGCTTTTATAGGTGAGAGAAAGGACCACTCACCAATGTTCGGCTTTATAATTTTTTAAGTTTCGCCCCTTGCTGATTACTTGTCCAGCACTCTTGCTAAGAAACATTAATACCGAGATACCGGAAGATCTCAAGTACAAAATCAATAGAAAGGTCGGGTTCTGGTTACTTTCTCTTATTTTTCTCTTTGTATTTTTCTTTTTTGTGATTGGATGTTCAATTTGGCTCAGATGATGAGTTAGTGTTCGCATTTTACTAATAGTGTATCATCTATTTACATAAAAGGAGACATATTTACTGTTCTGTCTTATAAAACACCACCTCTGAAAATAAGTGTTTTGCAAGAAATAAGAAGCTGATACTCAAATTCGAAATAAAAAAAGTTGAATAAAAGTGTATTGTTGTTAATATGCATTAACTTAGTTCAGTGTATTATATGGAAGGCGACACCTTTGACTCTCTTAGGCGTGCGAAGATCTCAGTCGATTTCTGTGTCAGAGATGATGAAAATACAAGGAAAAGCAGAGAGAGCCACACTCCGAGTATTGAGCGAAAGACAGAAAATACGGAGAGCGTTATAACACAAAAGCCTTTGACAAATCATCCTTTTTCTTTCACCAAACATGTCGTTAACAAGAGTCCATTCTAGTTAAACTTAGGTGATGGAGTATGGCAGAGAGTATTACAGTGCCGTAGAATTATTGTTGCAAAACCCTCGGATTGATTGGTTAGCCTAGTGATTAGCAGTAAGGATCTCATGTGTATTGATTAGTGTTTAGGAGATCTAAGCTATACGCATATGTATAGACTATTCATGTTAAGATGAACGTCGTACGTCACTAGATCTCATCGATTATCATGCTCTCATCTCATACATCTCTTCTCATCTCTCTCTCTCTTCTCTGATGACCTGTTATATTAGTCTACCCTATAATTAGTTAATAGTGACCTATTTATAACCCTCTAATGTCGCACATAATTGTCTCAATTTATAGCTAATTATATTTATTAAAAAAATTTTTAAAATAATTTTCATTCAGAATAATATAATATATTTCTATTTAACATTTTTTATGTAGGTGTCTGAGTGAGGTCAGGGTATATATATAAGTGTAACCTGAGGGCCTCGCCTTCTTTCAGGAGTAGTAGATGATTCGGGCTCCACTCTAAATAATAAATAATTATATAAATAATTATAATATAATAATATAATAAAATAAAAATTTCGCTTCATTTTAATAGCCTAACACGGTAGTATCTACATAAGTATTTATTTATAGATCTAATCTTTAATTCTTAGAAGTATTTTATATATATATTAAAAAAATGTTAGAAAATTATAGTAAATATAAGGTACAAAATGCCCTTCAATATTATGTGAAATTATCTCACTTTTTGTATAATATATCAGAGTGGATTGTGTGTCTATCCCGCTATATACTATTTAATATGTGATAATATATGTGTGCGGGCCTAGTTCGGCTAATTCGTCATATATACTTTGTTTGGGGGGCATTTCCCTCTCACACTCGTATGCGCATATTTTCTCTGCTAACTTACTTGTGTCTCTCTACAAGTTCACAGAGTCTTTTCAAATCTCGCCAAATTATCGAGTGATTACGAACTTTGTGTTCTATCGCATCACGTGCCGCGTATCGAAATTCTGCAACTTTTCACGTCACTTCGCCAGATACATGTCTTATCTACTCTCACACCCCAATCCAGCTAAATTCTAATCGACCTTAGTAATTTTATTCATCGTAGCTAAGAAGGGCGTGCCTCGACGTAGTCGCCGCATAACCAACTCTTTATTTGCTCTCTCTATGTATTTTAACACATAATTTAATTCAGTGATTGAAAATTACCTTTATATTTATATCATTATTATATTATAATTTATTTTTATAATTATTTTAATGTTATTTTGATATATAACAATTAACAAGTTTCATAACTATATCTTTATTAATTAACATGGTATTAAATTAAAAATTAAATAAAAAATAATGTATAAAATTTATATATATATAAATAATTAACGATATATAATATCAAAAAGTTGTCAATTTTGAGCGGGAGAGGGTAATAGGTCCTCCACCTTATAATTATTTTTTATTCTTACATATTAATTATTAATCTAATTAATTAATATTTATATATTACCAAATATAAAAGAATTTATTAAATATATATAATAGATAATAATTTATTATATAATATATAGATAAAATTAAAATATATAAATAATTGAATAATTTATTATTGACCAAATAATAAAAGAATAATTTAAACAGATGGTATCCGATATTCACCCCTCAATTATGATAATCTGTCGCTACTGTACTTTTCACCCGCTCACTGAGGAGCGTTGGGGTATGGTTGTGACTCTTAGAGATGCGCAGCGCTGATGTGCAAAAATGTATTAATAAAGTTCTATGATTATTATATAAGAATACGAGTTATTATATTGTAACTCGATGTAGACCTTATAGGTACACCGACTAATAAGTATCGGCTCACTATATCGTATATACATCTTTCTAAAGATGAAAGAACTACAGTACTACACGTCAGAAAAGTCTCGACCCCATTAATGGACGTAGGAGAGCAGTGCGACGGGACCGCGACGGACACTCTCATTAGGTGACATACTCTCTACAAGTGTCCAGTAGTGGTCTCCTCCCTTCGCCCCCGGAGCTGGCGTATAAAAAAGATGGAATTAATTGTGAGGCCAATGGAGTTACCAATTAAAACACCTTATTCTACTCTAAAAACCCGTACTGTATTTTTATACTCTGCATTATGCCACTCCCTTTTCTATTGCGTGTACGACCATACTGAGCCTCGAGCTTAACAAGTGACCCATTTGACCCCATTTACGGTATAGATAATTTTTCTCCTCTACATTGCATTACTCTTTATCTGATATTACAGTCAATATATTATATTTGTTTATATCGGTCTTCAGCCGGATCGTAATAGCCCAATACACTCAACACCTACTTACATCCCTTTAGATCTACCTTAATGCAATATATACCATTCACTTTCCATCAAGACCATGCCATTCTACTAGTTATACTGATACTTTACATATTATTCTCTCATTTATGACCCTTTCTATCATCACAACACTAAACTCTATATCTTAATTAGATTTCATCCTCATTTTTATCAAATTCTTTCATCACACTAACACGCCCCTTAGATATTGTAGTCCTATCAATACACATTAGTACTACAGATTCAACTACCTCTTATTCCATGAACCATATTTACTCACTACTATTAGCTATTAATACTGGTAACAAACATACTTATCTGTGAGTTAATAGTTACACTATGTTGAGCACTATCAAGACTTAGGCCTATTTACATCCATCAACGATATATTGCAACAGCCACCTTCCTGGAGCCATTGCAATACTTTACACTACTAACATTCTTGCTATATTATTCTGTTTCCGTTTTCAATTCATAAACTTACAGTACAGAACATATATCCTAAATATATAGAACAGCTCTAGACTACATTTGTTTCTCTCTCAGTTCGAACTCGAACCCTCCGAAGGAGAACCCGATAAACCATACACACCGAAGGACTGTCCTACACTACCAAACACACCTCTCCTAATAAACCTCCTATCTTATACTCTTTTAACTTCGATCATCTTGCATCCTTTACACTATCCACACTACCTTTTACCTAACATAATCATATGCTCTATACTAAGTCACACTCGTGAAACTCTTTATTCATACTCCTACAACCTACTCTCACATTAGTGCGTACATCCATTCCTGCTTATTATAATTAAAGAAGGTATATATAACGAGTATAGCTGGCACTTTTTCCATCCTCATCGTATCTTATGGTTACTCCATCATCCATATAATGTTATAGATCGCACTCTCCTCATCTACAAAACCTTCTAACATTTACATTTCACAGTACCTTAGTCCATACTCATACAAATGTGCATTTGCAAATATAGACATCCAGTAACTAACGACACCTCTACGGCATTCACCACCTCCGTTACTCCACATCCGTCTCTAATTTAATATTATTAAACAACCTAACTCAACTGTGCCTTGTGTCTGTGTACCGCTTGCGCTCTATTTGCTCACATTTACATGTGTTTTCAAATTACCTATGTCTCGATGATGAGTAAACCATACGACTCATTAATACGGATAATACTCTATACCTCAAATTCAAATAATTACTGCATCATTAAAATCCTAGTCTTCAGTTACGAGATGCTCTACCTACTCTCAATGACACTTATTATACGGTCCTCGCGATTGCAATCCATAAAACCTTAATATTAATTTAATATTTCGTTATACATCTTTCCTCACTGCAATTTACTACCACATCGAATATGTGCGTTAATTATAATAAGAATACTAGATACCTACTATGAATAGTTAGAACCATCACTCCTCTATAACTGCATAGAACTCATTAGTTCTTTTATTCATTGTCCCATATCAGATCTATACTTTCGATAATTGGACGCTACATTTTTTCGACCAATAGAGTCTATTTTTACTTAATACCAGCATATTTCATTCACTCTTATACAAAGCCACTATAACAAAATACTCTTCAGGTCCCACTTATAATATCTCTCTCTCCCTTGTCATAAATAAATTCTGCCTCTTATTGTTGTTTTGCCCCTTTTAATACTCCTCACTTCTAGCGTTCATAGTTCATTATCTTATAATATGCGACGCTTTGACAAAAATACTGCATCTTCTCCAAATCTTCTTCGGTAACTTGAGCAAACCCATATATCCCTATCCATACATATATCGCTTTTGGGTTCGTCTCGAGCCTATATTTCTCCTAAATAATCCTCACTTTCTAATGCACCTATACTTCACTCCGTGGTCGCCTATTCTTATAGTGTCTTCATATTTTTCTAGCGTCTAGCTATAATCTCTAATGGCCTCTCATACCTGTGCACTGAGACCTTTACATCATTTTCTTTCAATTACTGTTTTAGGGCTCACTGATTTTCTAACCGCTCTTAACTCTCTCTCACCTGTCTCTGAGTTTTTCAATGCAATCTCTCAATACCGAGCTTGTATTATACACACTATTCACCTTCCTCTGCGCCATCTAAAACCACATCCGCTTCTATCACTATCAGACCTTACTTATCATTTTCTTTATCTCAATCAGGAATATACTCAGCTACACATTTATCGAAGATAGATACTCTTCCGACCAGTACCCCAATCGAGGATTTACTCGTTTTTCTCATGATTACAGAAAAAGTCATCCATACACCCTTATCTCTATTTTATAATCACTTATGACAGGCCCATAAAATTTCATCTACATGTTTAAAAATTTTTAACCTTTCGCGGCTTCCTTCCAGAAGAGCTTCCATTTCCTTGTAAGTCCCCATTCATCCTCTTCTTTCATCTGTTCATTTATCTCTTTTTTCCCCTCCTACGTACGTTGCATGCTTTTGTTATTATCTCTTTTATATTCTACATTTCACTACAATACCTTTTATTAGTATTCACATCTTGCTTTTAACTTCTTTCATATATATGAAATTTATTTATTATAGTATATGCTTATCACTCTATATACATTAGTAAAAAGACATTATAATATAATTTTATGGTTTCAGAAGAATAGAAAATTATTATAATATTTAAATGAACATGGAATAGTATATAGTAGATAGAGGTAAAATAATAAAAAAATAATTTCACTATATTATATATATATTATATATATATTAATATAATCTAGAACAAACTCCAGAAAGGGTTGTTCGATGTATCTCGATTATATGATCCAGCGATCATTCAATTACTCTCTTGGTCTCGGCACCCTTCTTTAACCCTAGAACATCTACTAGAGAATTACATTTTCTCAGGGGCCATGTGCTCCGAGCGCCAATTATACCTTCTGAGCATCTCCTTATCACAACTCTATCGAAGGTAAGTATTTACAGATTCCTTTCGAAAATAGAGAATTAAGCATCTTCTTCATTCAGCCTCAAAACTCGTTCTCCCAGAGCCCTCTCCACTGAAATTGACGTTAGTCTTCTATGAGCTTGTAGTCCATTAAGGTGGAGATAGTGTACAGGAGGAGGATAGAGAGTGTAAGGCGCGAGGAGGAGGTAGGATGCAGGAAGGATAGGTAGGAGCGGTAGGGGAAGCTTTCACGAGGAGGGAGATCTGCAGGAGAGGAATGATGACACTAAATCATGTGCTAATTAGGTAACGACAATTATGTTAGGTGTGATAAATAATGGGGCAAGACTAAATAATATGCAGATAAACAATTTAGTTTAACATTATACTATATATATAAAATAGTGAACATAAATTTTATATTATTATTAAAGAAAAGAATTTTTTCAAAATATAGATTCTCAAATTAAAAGGTATTGCTCCAAGGCGTAAATTTACTAGTTGAACTATAAAGTGATACATACTTGTTTCCTTTACTGTTTATATTTTTTATTTTTATTTTCTTCCAGTCCTAGTGAATTCAAATGGGTTTAGATATTGCTGGTAATAAGCCATACCCCTTAGTACAACCTGTTAGTATCCTAACTTGCTCAACTCTGTCTCCACCTAACTCCTAATTGGGTAACTTTAGCCTATGATTAGTCATTGTTGTTGATATATACATTCCTCTACTCCCACCTACTTCCCTTTTTGAACTCCACTATCTTGTCCGCATAGGACAGCATGTCAAATTCAAGTATAAGTCGCTAGACTGGCACTTCTATTTCAATTCAAGAAAGAAACACGACAGCTTATCTCGACAAATGCTTTATTCTCAACTTCAGTCTTAGGATGTTGTGGACAATCATATAGGTGCATCCCGCAGCAGAAATCAATTATTAAAGAGAGAGAACCATTATAACCATGCAATTCAATCGTGAACTCATTATAATACACATAAAGATATACCCGTGGTATGATCTGGTATAATGGGACAGGTAAATAAGTATTGTTGAGCTTTGAAAATGAGGTTACGGCAAACCTCATAGTTGCTTCTCTTTGTTAGTCGCTGAAATAGGGAATAGGTATACCTAGAGCAAGTTAAGTAAGTGAGTGAGAAGAGTAGCTCAATGTTAAGAGTGTGGTTCTGGTCCTCTTCACGATTCAGCTGAAGTTCCAAATCTCGAAAAGGAGCCATCGTTCTCAATGAGAGTACCTCCTCTATGGTGATATCGCATATGGGCCTCTCGCTGGCATAGCTCAGAGGCTAGGTATTTTGCAAATCATCACTTCTATTTGCCTCAATGACACATGGATTCCGTTTGTAACAACACTGGCATCGCTGTTTCCTTGGGCGGCACCATCGTTGAGTCTTTATATGCCCAGAGGATCCGTTATCAGCCATACGCATCCATGATAAATCCCACATCCTAACTCTCTTGATGATCTCCACTTCTCATAGTCTCGCGAGCCACTCCAGAGTACACCTCAACGAGAGCTGGGAAGTTGAAAAAATGCAGGCTGCGGAGAGTGGATTCTTATGTGGTTGTCTTTGTAATAGCTAGGTGCTCATTGTCACAACAAACAGAAGAGTGTGCTCATCATCTCTCTCCCTCTTAGAACACCAAAACCTGGAAAGTTGTGCTAGTAGATATTAATACTTATTACTATTGATATGTAATTTTCTTATAATTTTTATTCTATATAATTTTAAAAGTAAAATATATATATTTATAATAATCAAAGTTATATACTAAATTTATAGATCAACAAGTATCATAGTACATGCAGCAGTGATATATAGAATAGTATAATAAACTGTATTTTATGACTACAACTTCTTATAAATACTTAGGATAAAGATTATAATAATCAATCTAATAGGAAGCGATTATCATATATATATCTACTCAAACTAACGATATAGGAACTGATTATAAAGGTCTTATATGTGATTTTATAAAAAAAACTCATATATATATATATAATATATATTATAATAGTATATAATCTATTTATAAAATATTATTACTTATCTTTTTAGATGTATATAATTATATATAGTGAATATACTATACAACTATTAGCTATAATACCTGTGACCCAAAAATTTTTTTCAGGCCTAGTATAGAAATCCCGATGACTTTAATAATGAATCTTAATTAATTGACCAAGCGTAATAATAATTTGACACGATTTACTTTCGTTTAAATTACGTAAAAGAGAAAACTATATCGATATGGCTTCCTCAGACCATCTGCACAGAAATATAAATTCTAGCAACATTTAAGAGCAATCATTCAGCACTCAACAAAAATTTAGCTTAGTTGCAAATAAGCTTCAGCACATCTACACTAGCTAATATTTATGTCTGTTTGCATTTTCTGTACAGCTCTTCCATTAATATTCTCAACCCTCTGTTCTGACTACTGTATATCGTTAGTGTGTGGTGATCATCATCTACAACAGAGTTTTATATCAACATGTCCCAGATGAGTTACTCACATACGTATGCGTTACATAGCTAGTAGAGTCAGCAATATATAAATGTACGAGAACAACTTCCATAATTCCACTTCATAATTCTGCTATGGCATATCTGTATAGCAAATTACTTTAAAAGAGATACTGCGAGTATATATATACAAATTTGCGTATGTCAAAAACCAGGCTTTACCATCTAACCTTAGCTTATGAGCTATTTCTGAGATGAAAGTCACACGGTGTTATATATTCCCAGTGAAATTCTCCATATTATAGGCACGTACAGAATAAGATAGAGGGAGCATACTACAATTAAGCTACACCGTGTTATCATCTCTGGCATGTGTCGAAAAGATCGGTAATTTTCTCCTGATATTAATCTACGGTGCAGGACGCCTCAATGATATCGTTTATCACTTTAAGGAAACTTCGACATAGCTTGCGTAATTAATACTCAATAATCAGATATAATACTTAAATTCATCTCAGCCTTAACCTGGAATTTTCTTATAAAGTTATACATCTTCACTCTCGGGTCTTGTAGGACTGCTGCAAGATATCGTATTGTTTTATCACCACCACTTCGTCCACGAATTCATAGTTGAGAGTTATTTGGTAGAAGAAATTGGATTAATTAAAGAAGTCTAACACATACTTTAAGATTCTATCAAGAAAATGATGCTGGCAGCCAATGTACTGTGGCTGAACCGAAATTACAACGTGCACCATTTCATATTATGTAATTTAATAAACAAATTCCAATTTCAACTTACGATCCCGGATATGTTCGTGCTGTTTGTCACATTTACGATTATTTGAAGTTCTTTCCATGCATCGAAGGAATTGACATTCCACCAAATTTGCATTAAAATAATACTAGGTCTTCTTCTAGTGATAATCCAAACTATCATTTCACTACAGTGTCTTTAGTTCTTTATTCAAGCCTAAGTTTGCAAATCCATCTTTATATGATTACCACGTAATACTCGTGGTTTGCACCACATTCCGCCTTCTAGCCGTCAAAAACGACAACTGGCAAGAAAATGAATTTCTCATTACCTTTGCAACCAATAGATTTTATTTCGCTTCGCATCAATTCACCACTTCTTATAACAGCTCGCCAAACAGGCACATAGACTCTGTTGATGGTAGTTGGTACACTCACTTGATCTCCAATATATACGGGCCACGAATGGTGATGACTAGTAGCTTTATTACTTGGTAAGAGTATGTGGTGTTGTCACCAACCTAGCAGCATATGTTGATGCTTAAGTAACGTTTGACAACTCAGTTTTCCCTCATGTCAAGAGTCACTTAAAATAGAGATAATAATTCTAAAAATTCAATAATCAATTAATTAAATAGAAGATATATATATATGTGAAATTAAAGATGTTACCCGCATCATATCTCGAGATACAGCAATCCCGTTAACAATAATCATTTCTGAACGTGACACACACACTGATACTGAAAAGGTGGTAAGGAAGATATTCTTTTGTGTGCGTATGGCACCTGCAATAAAATAATTGCTTTATTTACGTAAACATCAGATCACGAAAAAGATCAATTCATTATGCAGATCAAGACACAAGTGGGAGAACCTAATAAAATTTTGCAAAATTTCTCTAGTAAGTCATAATCCTCTAATGTATATATAATATATAGTGAATTATTATTCAAATCAGAGTTTTCAATGCTAATTATAGATAATATATTAATTATTACTGACTACTATATTATATCTTCTGGTTTGTATTTCTTTTTGCCCAAAAAGGGACACTAAACAAAATTATATTATTCCTATTAATTTCTATATTATGACTATATATCTAAAAATATATATAATACAAATTTCAATATATGTTTTTTCATATATACCAATTTACTTTCAACTTATAATGAAATTCAAAACATTAAATTAATACCATTAATCATAAGTGAAATACAAATTCCTCTACCATAATTGCTTTATTATAATATATATGCACTAAAGTCATCTTCTAAAGTGAAAATCATTTATTAATCTACTGTTATCTGTGATTTCTACTATTAAAGAATACTAAATCTTATTATTTCCTTTATATTTACTTAATATAAAGATAACCAAATGTCTCCAATACTAAAATATATATGCAGCTTATTTTCTATTGTCCATGATATATTTCTATTTTTAAGCGTCAATATCTTTCAAGATCTATTAATACATACTAATATTGGTGACATGTGATTTTTTTATACCAAAATTATAGTTGAGTTAGGATTGAAAACTTCATCTATCTCAGGCCCTATTTTAATATCTTCTCTCTTAATGCTCGGCGTTCACTTAAGCCTACTGAAATTAGCTCTGGCGACAATTTCCCTTAATCCGCATATTTATCCTGCATATTTGACCGGAAATGATTTAGGCAGTTCCGTCTTTATATACGTAGCACCGGTTCCTTGCATACTTCTATTTTTTGTCATCTATAATCCTATATCCTGTCTCATTTCTCGTGCTCAGTTCCATCTGTCAACTCTTGTCTTTCCTCTCTGTTCTTGCTTCTGCTCATAAGTTTTTGTCGGGTAACTGTAAGCAGCAAATTTGTGCTCCGGTGATCTTTAACATTGTATCAGTTCTGTAATGCTTGCGTCTCACTCTGAAAAATGATTCCACTTATTTCCATTCCTCCACATTTTCATTATTACTAGACTAAACGAGTAGTATCAATATTAATAGGTACTATTAATACATCGTATATATATAAGGTAAATATATAATAGAGATATTGTTAGTTATAATTTTCTATCTATTAGCTCGATTATTTTAGTCTAACTATAGTATATGACTTAAGGCTCAATATCTACTAAACATAACCTCAGAGATATAACTGATGAAAAATTTAGAATGCAGTTTTATTATCATGATATAAGGTGTCTTTGTATTTTATGGATAGGGAGAAAGTATTAGATATAATTGTATAATTTAGTATATACAAACAAATAATAGGATTCATAAAAGAATAAAAGAAGCTTAGAGTACTTTCAAATGCAAGCATAATTAATTATGTCCGAAGACAACGATAAAGTAAACTACCATAACATATGAAGGCAAAAAATAGATACAATGAAAAATTGGAAGATATTCAAGTACGAGCATAACTGGTACATCCGAAGATCTAAAACATATATACAAGTATTGAAAAATACATATAAATACAAATAATGTTACATATAACAGAAAAATAAAAGTGCATTTCTTTATTAAACACCAGGGCAAATGCTGACTATATAAGGATTAGATATTAATAAGCAAATCTCATAGATATGTATAATAAGATACAAAAAATGTTAATACATAATTAATTTAGTCTGGGAATAGTGAAACAATAGATTTGCAATAACAGGGTTCAACCATTGCCACAATTGATCGAAACCATAAATCCAAGAAAGGGTCCCGAGTATAAGAACGTTCTAACGTATCCATATTATATGATTGACCAAATGCGCCACGTAGTTTTCAAAGTTGTGATAACGAGAGAAACATTGCTTGACATTGTAGAGACGAAGTTGCTTGAAGTTTTAGGATTCTTTATTTGAAAAAAAAAATTTTCTTCATACATATAAAAAAGGATAGGGCCCCAATGTCACATTTAGAATTGGAAAAGGAATCAAAGTTCGTAGTGGAATTCAAAAAAATGGAATTTCTGCCCATAATCCAACTTTAAAATGATGAAAGAAATCCCATACCATAAAAGTTTTTTCATAAAAATCTAAGTTATAGTTTGCGTCGCCTTTATGAAAAATTCTTTCATACATAAAAGGGAAGCGGTCACAGAACCATATTGGAGAATTCGAAAAAGACATCAGAGTTCGTAGTGGACATTCAAAAATTGAATTCTGCCGCAATCCAAACCCTGAAAATGATGAAAAGAAATCCATGCCGAAAAAAGAAGTTACATATGTCTGACGATGAATCCTCGAAATGTGAGAGTTGTGAAAAGATGAAGAATTATAATCCCAAAAATAAAATCGAAAATTTAATTCGTTTTGCTTTGACATTATATCACAAAGAAAATTCTGATTTGGCGATTGTTGTGTTATTGTATTTTTCTTTTTCTTCATTTTGGTTTGTTTTCAGAAGGCGGTTGATTGAAAGTTCGGGTGGTGTTTTCTTCTCTCCGGGTTCCACCAATTATATAGGTTAGTATTTAGGACATGCTAGAATTGGGTGGCCTTATTTTAGTGCATACACCCTATATAAGAGTGTTGTAAATTAGAAATCCATATTGATATTTGATATTTATAACATAAGTAAATATTCAATAAAAGTTAAAGTAATAAGTCCCTTCGTTGAGATACTCTGTAGGCGAATTGCAAGTCGCACCCTTTTCCAGTGCGTTTTTCGAACTTGCCTCTGGACCTCTCCGTTTATGCAGGCGAAAAAATGCGGTGATATCGAAAAATTCGAAGTCGCGGGCCTTTTTCCTTTGAAATTTACCTCACTTGCCAGAAGGATTTCTAGAGAGAGTATCTTGAGTGAAATTATTTCTTTTGATTCTTTAATTTGATCTGACTCTATCTGACTGACTTTCTCTTCTACCTTTTATCTCTGACTACTTATCTTATCCTTTGCCTCTGAACTGACGGTTTAATAGTAATTTGCACTATACTTATGCTAAAATTTTGCCTTCACGCGCAAGATCTTAGCTAAGAGTACAACATAAATAAAATGTTTTTACAAAGTTATTTAATGGATCTACATACTTATATATATATTAATATATATATATATATATAATATATAATAATATAATATATATATATAATATTAATATATATTATAATATAATATTAATTTATATATAATATATATATATATAATTTACCTATGATTATTTTATTCAAAAACTTATTTTTATTTATTTTTTTGCAAGACCCGTTAGGGTCTGTATGTGATAAATTAGACAAGGTTTATGATAAATTGTGTTGTTAAATATTACTATGTTATTGTTAAAAATTATTGTTAATATGTAGAGATATTGCCTTTTGCTGAGAAAAAGGTATGATAGAAGTAGCACCTGTACTTTGGTTATGTAAAGTTAAGTTACGTTAAGTTTTTGTTTTGTTTGGAACTTTGTTAATTTAAACAGTTTATTATAGGTAAACTGTGTTAGGTTTGTCTGTACATTATATTTTCTTAGTACATATGATGCTATGTTAGCATATATTGTGTAAACAATATTACGTTAGCATATATTCATTGCTCTTTTATATATAAAGAAAACTTATTGTTTACTAGTTTTTAAGTCGGAAATGTTACTCTTTTAAATATGTGACCACTGAATCATTAGATATGCCCGGATTTGAAACAAAAGGTTTTTAGGATGGTATATATATATATATATAAATATTAATATAATAATAATATATATATATATATATATAAATATATATTATATAATATATATATATATATAATATATATATAATAAATTATAAATATATATATATATATATATATTATATAATATATATATATATATATTAATATATATAATATAATATATATAGTATAGAGAGAGAGAGAGGAGAAACGAGAGAAGGAAGAGATGACCGAAAAGAAAACTTCACAACAAAGCAAGAAACACCTGCTTGACACATATTATTTTTGGAAGCACACACACACACCACACCACACCACACACAACACACACACACACACACACCCAAGCAATCGTACATATAATCTAATATAATATATATAATATATATATAATATAATAATATATAGATATATAATAAATATATATATATTATATAAATATATAATATATGCTTGCCTATAGACCATACAGGGTAACTATACATCCATGGTTAAATAGATGCGTACATACATACAACTACAGACATGCCAAACATACATAATAACATACATAACATACATACTATATATATATATATAACATATTATATATATATCTATAATATATATATATATAATAGTTAATATATATATATATAAATAAATAATATATATATATATATATATATATATTATATATAATATTTAAACTATTACGCATTACTGGAATAAAGGATTCAAAGAAGCTTATTTTATCAACATTAATGTCAGGATAAAATTTTGTTAGTTTTATGTTATGTTTGGGTTAAACTATTTAGTTTTTATGATTTGCAATTATTCGTGGGATTATGATATTTATTTAGACAGTTATGATGAATTTTTGTAAAAATACGAAGTTGATGTAAAAAAATTTGGTACGTTAGCATATATTCGTTTCTGTATGATGAATAGACTGGGTTATGCTGTATCTTTGTTAAATATTGCGATGTTAATGTAAAATTAGCATAGAAATGCTAGAGATATGCTTGAAAAAGTCGGAATAGGTTACGTTTTGTACGATGTGTTGGGGCGTATTTACTGTTGTTGTTAAGTGCAGAAATTTGTAATTTTAGTAGTTTATTCGCCCGTATGGTTGTGTTAGGTTGTCGTTGTACATTTATATTCTTAGTTCAGTTGTTATGTTAGCTTTATTAAGTAAAAAAACTTGTTTATGATCCATTATATTCGATGTAGTATATAAAGGAACTTATTTTTGTTAGTCAAGCGATAAATGTTCAGTTATTTTTATGTTATGTTTGGTTAAAAACTTAAAACTTTTGTTATTTGTTGGGGGGATTATGATATTTAGACGAGGTTATTGATGAATTTTTTTAAATATTACGAAGTGAATGTCAAAAAAATTGGTTACGTAGCCAATATATTCGTTGTCGTAATGAATGATTAGGACTGGTTTGCTAAATTTTTTGTTTTAAAATAGCGATGTTTTAAATGTAAAAATTAACATAAATATGCTAGAGATATGCCTTGGAAAAAGTAATGAAAGGACGCTTGTACCGATGTCTGTTGGTAACTTACTGTTGTCCACGTGCAAAGAAAATTTGTAATGTTATAGTTTATCGCCCGTATGATGTTAGGTTTTGTCGTTTGTACATTATATTCTTAGTTTTGGTAATGTTATTTTATGCTAAATAAAAACTTTTTATGAACCATATATTTTGTGTGTTTAGTATATAAGAAACTTATTTTTGTGTTATATGTCAGGATAAAATTTTGTATTTATGTTATGTTTGGTTAAACTTTTGGTATTACTTTAGCGTATTATTGCGTTTTGTCGGTATGATGATATAGAACTGGGTTATGATAAATTGTTGTTAAATAATTACTGTGTCAAATGTAAAATTAACGTTAATATGTTAGTGAAATGCTTGAAAAAAGTTATAATAGGTTACGCTTTGTATGTAATGTTGTTTGTTACTTTACTGGTGTTAAGTGGGAACTTTGTCAATTGTAAAATTTGTAGTGCGTAAGCTGGGTTAGGTTTGTCGTGACATTTATATTCCTAGTCAGGTTAGTTAGTTAGCTATATTAAGTGTTGTAAACAATGTTACGTTACAGTATATTCGTTTGGTTAGTTATATAAAGAACTTATTTTGTGTTTGTGTTATCCGAAAAATGATACTCGAAAGCCCACGGTGAGGTGGGGCAAGAAGAGACTAGAGTAGGCCTGCCAGGAAACTATGACATTGAATTCATTAATCGATAGACAAATAAAGGTCGTTATTCTGTGCGATAGGATGAGATAATAATAATAATAGATGAGATTTTAATAATAATAAAGAATGATATTAGAAATTCTGGTATGATTTTTTTTGATATCAAGGAATAATACTGATGAATAATAATTAATAATAATATAATAGATAGAATGCATAATACAATAATTGAAATTTATAATAATCAAGACAAATAAATAATAATATTTCGCTATGGTGACATAATTTTTTCAACCATATACCATCTATGTATTAAAGACACATGGAGCATATTTTTAATACCAGTTAACGACGATTTAATTTATCTACAATATATATATAAATATATATATATATATATATAAGTTTACTAATAATATTTTAATTCAATAAAATAACTTTTATAATATTATATATTATATATAATGTTTACATTTATATATATATATGGTTAATAAACTAATTTATATATATGTTTATATATAATATAATATATACATGGGTTTCAGTGATTATATTATATACTTATTTAAAAGATTTCTATATAAAATTGATTTATACCTTTATAGATCCTTGTAGTGTAATATATATATCTGTTAATGATATATAATAGACATTAAATGATATGGAATGACCCATAAATATAAATATAATAAACCTATAATTCAGATGAGTGATATTATTTGAAATAAATTTCTCGATATGCTTTTGATAATACAAACAATTTATGTTACACTTCAATGCAATATTTCAATAAATCAATGGAATTTACATAGAGCAATAAAGCTAATTCCTTTAACATAATCACACATCAAATATATTATACTTATTTAAATGAAAAGTCTCTCTTACTAATATATAGATATATAAAATAACTCCTTGATTTATAATTAATTTACTATATTGTATTATATACTATTTTAAATTATATTCTCTCATTTTTTACCAATTTATGATTATAATGATATATTACTATTAGATACATTATGTATTTTTAAAGCTCTTATCATTTTTAAAACTGATCTACTATATTATCTTATAACTAAAAATCTATTAACACTTTGCGATATATCATATTATCCTTGTTAATTATTATTATTCTAATTGGAATTAATATTCTCAATTTAAATATCTATCCTTCGAACATTTATTGATATTTACTACTTTATTCCACCGTAGATGGCCGTGTTTATGCTATAAGCCGTTTATACATTGGATGGAGCCTAGGGCAGAAATATGAGTACTCTTCTTTCATTTTGATTCATGAGTTGTATTGTGAATATATATTTTACACGAATCATCATTTCGTAATATCTTAGGGCATTTTTACTAGTGAATAATATATTTTTAACTCAATACCAGATTGTATATAATATTATCTCATTTTCGGAGGCATAATTAAACTATATCATATAAATATGAAGCTACCAATTTACTTTCCTTCACTTTTTTATTCTTTCGATTACTTTTCTTATAAGACTTTTCTTTCAGAATTTCCTACTATTCCTTACTCGCATTTATGCTCAATATTATCATCCACGACTATATACACGTCATGCAGTAGCTTAAGGAGTTTTGATGTACTACGATTAAAACTATATATTATATCACTTAGTAAATTCTGCTATAAAATTTCCTTATATATTTCTGATATTCCTTCCATACCATCAGTTTAATATTATTTTCATCTTGGTTAATAATATAATAATATGTGAAATGGAAAAATTCCTATCCAACTTTCCATCTATACAATAATTTCTAATCATTATTCTCATCATCCGATCTATATTTTTAACTTTATTTAGTCCATTTTGATACTTATTGACAGAATCTCGATATATTTACCATATATATCTGATGATATAAATCTAAAGAAATATATCGCGACGTCTAATAATATCTATTAAATATTATATATATATAGTATTATACTAACCTAAGTATCATATAATGCTTATGTGAGTAATTATCAGATTGACATACCGTATCATTTAGTCGTGGTAATAAGAGCTCAAATCCGTCGAATAAAGCAATAGATCATGGCCCCATGATTTTAGTGTGTGGTAAACACTTAGACGAGGTTTATATTTATTATAATACTCTTACAAATAATCAACAATTGTCACAAAGGTTTGTTTTTAAATAAATTTGAATAATATTGTTTCATCTTTTTCTTTATAAATCCATATTTATTTAATGGATTGTTTTTTGTACATATATGCTAGAATACATCAATTCTTTAAAGATTCTTCAAAACAATGCCAATGTCCGAATTGAAGGTTAGTAAGGGTTACCTACAATTCTTATTTATTTCTCCAAATTTCTAGATTCATCTTCTTAACCGATCTCTCTTCCTTTATAATATATTAATACGCAAACACATTTTTCCTTCATTGTCGTATGTATACTTCATATATCATATATATAAATTAACTGCATATATTCCATATAGTATCTCTATATCTCAATTTCTCTCTGCGATGCGAAAAGGAATCGTTAATATTAGTTTCTCTCCTTCAACAAGATGTGAGTGGGTCGATATAGACTTTTGTCTAAGATCTATTTCTTTTATAAGAATTAATTTTATTTCTGAGCTATGGTAGAGAGTTTCTAGAGATGATACTTTATGTCTCCAATAAGTAACCAGAGTGAATATATTTAACCTTTCAAAGAGAATCTCTGTTTTCTATTATTTATAAACCTTATCTATATCTCTCCAAGAAGTGGTGAATTATGATGGTGATAGTAATACATATACGACTATCTAGATGCTGTTTACTCTCAGTTGATGATGTTTTCGTGTGTCATTTAACCTTCTCAAAAGAAAATAGTCGGTGCATATCTTTTGTTTTCTGTTTACGGTATAACATTATATCTGTCTAATTCTTTCCTTCATACTATCATTGTAAACTCATATAATTCACCTTTAGAGCAACAACTCGCCACACAGTATTATAGTAGTGACGATTCTTATTAGTATCTATAATTGGATTGATGCCACAGGGATTATTATAGAAAATTAATAGAGAAGTATACCTATTTTCTGGTGGCTATCGGGAGAAGTTCTCTTTCTGTGAGTTGTTTGATTGTAGCGCTCTCACTTTAAAATTACACAACGGATGTATATGAGTTGTATTTTTTCTATCTCAGCTTTTCTCTCCGATGAATTCTTTGCGTCTAGAGATAAACCTTTTATTAGTTTGGATAGTAGTGTATGTCTAAAAGTCTATAATATATAATTTATATCTCTATGATTCGCTGCGACTTTTCGTTATTATATATATTTCTTTAGATTAGTTTTTAATCAATTAATTTATTTATGGTTTTCTTTAGCATATAAATAAACAATTTTTTTTTTATTTTTTTTTATTCTTTTGTCTATATTATTAATTATTCTCCATAAAAAGATAAGTATTGACAAGATGCCCTACTCCACCCTAATATATATTTCTGAAGTACAACACTGATATATTATATATATATATATTATATATATATATCATATATATATTAATAAATAATTAATATATATAGTATATATATATTAATATATATATATATTATATATATAATAATTATATAGAATATTAATAAGTATATATATTATTATTATTTATATTATATAGATATAGTCTATATTATTAATAATAATAATTTATATATTATTATATTTAATATATAATTTAATATATATATATAGAGTAGATAATATATGATAGATAGAGAGAGGAGATGAGAGATCCGGCCAAGTCCTATGGAGTCACTCTAAGGGTGAGGGTAAAATATTTTAATAAATGATATATATTCTTAACCTTAGAAACTAGAATCTTCAAAGAAATATTCGAGTACCCGCTAGTGTTAAGTATATTATATTCACCTTGAATATTTATTTTGTTGCTCTTTTTTTTAACGATACATCATTAAAAATTAAAGTTAAATATAAAAAACAATTTTTAAAATAATATAATAAATATAATGTTAATATAAATGAGTGAATGAATAGTAAATTATTAATATATAATATTAGATAACAGTCCTACATAGGCATACCATATATATCTATAAAGAGACATGTTTTCTGCCCCCAACTTAAAACATTCCAAAACTTAATATCTTTCAAATTAATATAAGGTAGATTAAATCTAATTAAATAAGATTGACATCTATGGCCTCCTCATATAGTAAATATGTCCCACTCAATTCACGTTAATATATAATTAATAAATAAGAAAAATAATTCAGAAAGCTGCATGGCCTATCTAGTACTGTTACCCAGTCTAATACCCATATATAGGAATTAAAGTTATATAGCCGGGAATTAAGGATGCTTGCATTTTAAACATAATCATAGAATGTCCCAGTTTATCATAACAGTTTCATAATAAATATAATATAAAAGGAATAAACATATTAAGTAAAGCCGCATGCAGTTCCATATTTATAGAATACTGTAACGCACTAGTCCAAATCCAATATTAATAAAATTATAATTAAATATATAATAGAAGCCTTTATATATAATTGGCCACTCTATAATGTCCCAGTCCACCCATTATAATAGAAAATGAACGCCCATTAATAAATAGGATATATTAAAGGTATTATAATATATAAGGAAGCCGTATAATATGCTCAAATCTACTGTAGTATCGCTATTATCGATTAAATCCAAATAATACTTAATAAAATTATAAATATATATAATTAAGAAGCCTGCATTGACCCTTTCTTCTAGGAATATGTCCCAGTCAAAACCATACTAAATAAGGAATAAACTTCCGAAGCCGCATTGTCCTTTATAGATTTAGACTACCCAGTCAACCAATAAAAAAAATTAATAATTGAGAAGCCGCATGGCCCCTCTAGAATGTCAAATGTCCTAGGATTACGACTCATAAAATATGTAAAGAATTATATATATTAATATATTTTATAAATTAATTAAAATAAACTGTAAAATTTTAGAAAATAGTATATATATATTTATTAAAATTAATATAAGCCACATGGGCCTGCCTAGACTTACTTATATTAGTCAAAACCCATTTACAACAAAGGTTAAGTTTAAATAAGATAATGATATTAAATTCTAAGAAGCCGACATTAGGCCTATTCTTAGATACTATGTACATTAATGTATATTACCCCTAATATTATAACGTAAATTAAAATAATATTATAGTATAATTAATATAATTTATTATAGATATTAATATCTTTAATTTAATAATATTTAAATTATGGGTATATTATTGTATCTGGGATCAAGTGCGTAGGATATATAGGCATCATTAGTCGTGCATTCTAGAGGGATTATTATATATTCTTATTAATAAAATAAATTGGGTAATATATATAAATATTATAGATTAAGATTAATATATATTTATAACTTAGACATTAATTCTAGATAGAAGTACCATAATGCGCCTTTTTTAGTATAAGTTTAATTTATATACCTAAATACTTATTATATTATAATTGTTGGTTTAGTGAAACTAGGACTAATTCATAAGGTATATGAGCTCCATAAGTGGTCTTTCGTTTATATTATTATAGGGATAGTATAATTAATATATTAATTACATATTCTATATTATATATACTATCATTAATTTTATAAAAAATGTAGTCTTAAATTCTTTAACTTTTATGGTGTTGAATAGGACTAGGTTAATTCTAGGAGTGGTCAACATATGCGGCTCGAACAATTATTAATTTATAAATTGAGTGATTATACGGACTAGGAGTGACAGGTCTAGATAGGCCCCATATGCTGGCATTTATATAATCATTAAAGATATAATTATAATAATTATTCATTATTTATTATTAATTATTTAAATATATATGGGTTGACTGGGACATTCTAGAGGGGGCCAATGTTAATTTCTTAATTTATATATAATATTTATATTGATTGACATATATAGATAATGATATATATATTAATGAAGTATATTTTATATACATATGCGGACAGTCAATAAATAATGAGACCAGCGAGTTAGTGTCTAATTAAGTATATAGTTAAATTTTTACACTTAAATTATTGTTGAAGATTGACTTAGGTGACATTCTTGATAGATAACGGGTCACTATAGCGGTGCTTCTATGAATTTATTGTGATATTTTATTTTATTATAAGGTGATTAATTATGGGTTAATGACTGGTGAGAGACATATACTATTAGATATAGTAGTGACACTCCATACAGGCTTTCTTAAGAAAGCTAATTGAATTCGTATTTTATTATAGTATTCTATATTATGGGTATGTGACTGGAGTATCTAGATAGGGTGGGCCTTAAATTGTAGGCTTTATTTAAATATTAATGGTTTTTAATTGGTTGACTGGCGATCAGTCTAATAAATATAGGACCATTGCGGCTTCATATTAAGTATATTTTTTCATGATATTTATATATGGTTGACTTGGATGGACATTTTAGATAGGATATTTAGATTAAATGAATTGAATATCAACTATTGTTAAATTATATTAATTACTGAATTAAATGAATCAAGAAGGCTGCGATTAACATCTACTAGAATGATCCCAAGATCTAAATACCTCCAATTTTTAGAAAACAAGTGAATTAAATACTTATTAAGAATATTTAACCCCTAATTAGGTTCACTTTATTTATTAAGACTACTGTCCCATATCAACAATAAATAATTAATAAATTCTTGTTCTGTAAATAGAATTATGAATTTCAAGTATTATTATAGTATATATAATATGATAATAGTTAAGTCGCGTGTAACTAAGAGTATTGTCTTCCACTACAACCCATGTATGTTGAGAGATAAATAAATAAGATGAGTAAGGGCTGTTACTATTGCGTATTATGACTCTAATATCTTATCGGTATGGTCGGCGTCCTAGTTGACCCGCGTAACACCGATTTATCTAGACTCGATACCACGCCCAACCAGCAATAAGAGGTTTATTGTAAGTTGCGTGATCGTCGGCCCTTAATTAATCGTGTAGTAAGATTATATAATTGCTCGATTATAAGCCTGCATCAAGGATATCATTAGTCTAGTCGATTATTTATCAGATATTATCTTATTGTATTAATATAAATATTAAATATAGTATATATGAGGTAATTTATTGTATATTATTCTATAGATATTAATATGAGTTAGATAGATATATATTAATTAGATATAATATAATATATATATGATAATTATATTTATATATATAATATATTTTAATATAAACTATATATATTTATATAATATATAATATATATATAGTTATATATATATATAATTATTATACTAATTTATACTCAAGCGTGGCGTAAATTCACTAAGATGTTAGGGTGAGGCCAGGGCGAGCCATGGCCACCCCACACGAAAGTTTTGTTAGACACAACTATTACAAGTCATGTTGTAAGTATACATAGATCTACAGTTTAGTAACATAAAGTCCTTAGAGGAGCTTAATAAAAGTTAAATTATTTCTAGTATTAATATGATAGTAATTAAATATATATTTATATATAAATATATTTTGTAGTTATATATATAGGTATATAAATAAGATATAATTAATTATTCATATTTAATATATTATATTAATATTTAGAAAGATAATATATGATATTAGTATATATATATAATTAATATTAATTAATATATTTATTAGTATATATAGATAATAGGTGTAGATAGTAGGTGAAATTCAAAGCGATGAGCATATATTACCCCTTACTCTATAATTTTTCATGATAGAGTGTTATATATTAATATATATTGCTATGCATATCTAAAGTCACAAGCGTACACAACGATGTGCTTTATATGTGTCCTGGCCCCTCTCCGCACAACAAATATCTGGCTTAGTTACCCTGGCCACTGTTAATTCTTTACTTACATCTGAGAGAGTATATGGTCTTATATCCTTCTTTAATTGCATTGCCAATTACTCAGGTGAGCACACTTATCTCCTTTAAATAAAAAAAAATAATTAAATAAATGCCCGTTAAATACCTGTCTCTAACGTAATATTTAATAACCTCGGTGAATATAGGTAAAGCGCAAGGAGGTGAGTAGTGAGGTGAGTGAGCGTATAACCAAATGAGATTGCCCCTATATTACATCATCCACCTCCTTAGGTCCTCCTGCTCACCTAACTAATGTGAGTTATTATGGAGAGTTTTTAGGTTATAT
>JABUQX010119281.1:12500-23379 GCA_015478945.1 Trachelipus rathkii | reverse complement strand
TGTATACATCTTCCCGATTCGCTTGCTTTTATTCCTACTTCAATATTTGCTTATTTACGACCTAGATCTCTTACATGATTTAAATGCCCTTTTTGACATTTCTTAGCATTAGCCCTAGGGAGGCTTCCCGGAACGGAGTCTTTGTTCGGCAAGGCCGCTTCCTCCGTGAACTCCGAAGACTTCTTAATAAGCTCTCAATATAATTATATATATATATAGTAGTATAGTTACATATATCGAATATTGATATATCGTTATATTGATATCAATATATCGATATATATATATATATATATATAGGTATATAAAGGTTATATATATATATAAAGAATCTTTATATGGCTTTATCTTTATACAGAGCAGTATATATATATATATATATATATATATATATATATATATATATATATATATATATATATATATATATATATATATATATATTTATTTTTTGTGTGTGTATATATATATATATATAGTTATATATAAGAATATATATATATATATGCATGCAATATATATAATATATATATATATATATATATATATATATATATGTGTGTGTGTGTGTATGTATTTTTTAGGTAAATGTACAGGACCTACCACGGCCCACAAAGAAGCGGCCACACTGGGTTGAACAATCAACTCCATGGGTGGATCCTGGCTTATACATATTTTAAATGTCAAAGAAAATTTGGATGGCGAAATGAATATTCAGTCAAGAATAAATAAAAACTAAATAAAATATAATATAAAATATATCCTTACATTGTAAATAGTTCTAATATTACATAACAAAATCATATATTGTAAAGAATATTCAGTTCTTGAAGATACAAGAAAATAGAGTTACTGCTAAAGTGGGAAGATTCAGATAAGATATGGGATTACCTTTTAGAAGGTGTTATTGACCATAAAATAGGAAAATGACAACGACGAATGGGATCCAGTGGGGACAGTCAATGAAGATATGGTGAACAGATTGCGGAGTATGGCGACTGCAAAATTTGCAGATAGGAGGAGGGTCTCGTGACATGTAGTGGCTGTGAGTGATATTGGTGTGGCCAACATGGAGGAATGCAAGTATCACCTCATGTAAGCGCTTTCGTCGGTGGAAGGAAGACCACTCATCAGTGCTCGGCTTTATCTTTCTAAGTTTCTCTCCCCGCTGATCATTCGTCCAGCACTCTTGCCAATAAGACCAAGAGCCCTGTCGGAGAGCAGGATAATAATATAATCAGTTAATGGAAGTCGGCCTTGTTGAATGGCATCCGGAAGGTACCTGGAACATCTCCGAAAAGAAGAGGTGGTCATTTTGGCCTCTCTGTCGACGATTTTATTGCCAGCTACTCTTACATGAGAGGGGGTCCAACATAGTATGATTTGCTTCTTACGAGAGTGGAGCAGCTGAAGAAATTGTTGTACAGCGGATACCATTGTGTTTTTAGAATATGGGGTTTTAAGCGCTTGGAGTGCGCTGGGCGAATCTGAATAAATGATATAAGAGTGTTCTTTTTAAGGAATAGAAATCGAGAAATCATTATAGCCATTAACTCTGCCGTAAAAATTGAAGCATGAGGGGGAGGGTATGGGAGAGGTTGCGGTCAGGAAAGACAGCAGACGCACCCACACTGTTCCCTGTTTTAGAGCCGTCAGTAAATACTAGAAATATATATATATATATATATAAATTTTGTAGCTGTAAAAATGAAAAAATATATATATATATATATATATATATAGTATATATATATATATATATTATATATAGTAGTTATATATATATATATATATATATATATATATAGCAGCAGTTATACATATATATATATAATATAAATATAAGATATATATATATATATATATATATATATATATATATATATATATATATATATATATATATTATATTATATATATATATATATATATATATATATATATATATATATATATATTTTATATTTAAAGTAAATTCACCCTGAACTGTGGAATGAGACAGAAATGATGCCTTTAACAAGGCAGCAGGGTGGCAAGATTTGGAGAGAAAAGGTCAGGACCAAGCAAATGGTGGGAACAGGGAATAGCCAAGGTGTATACCCTTCGTCATAAGAGAAAGGCAGCACCTTTTGCAAAGGGGATGGAAGAAATTAAGGATGTTATAAAATGTGTTTGCAAATGGCCAGTAATTAAGATTGTGAGGTATCTCCCGCAGAATCAGTTTTTAGATCAGATAACTTGTGCACATGATGTATTCCCTTTGAAGAGAGAGTGACATCACATTGGATTCAACTTCAAGGCTCACCCGGGGGGACGATCGGAAGGCTCCAATGGAGATACGGATCGCCTCGTTTTGGATGGGATCTAACAGGTGTAGTAGAGTTGGGAGGCCTGACCATATACTGCACAGGTGCCATAGTCCAGCTTCGATTGGGTTAGGGCAATACAGAGACGTAAAAGGGACTTGCGATCTGCACACCAAGATTTTGAGGCGTGATGACGTAATAGGTCAAGTATGAGATGGGAAGTCGTTTTCAGGAGTTTAACATGCGGTGCGTATGTTAACTGGTCATCTAGAATGAGTCCAGAAATTTGACTTGTGAAGTTACAGGAATTGACGAACCATATAAAGTTAGGTTCGCCGGAAGAGCGTGACAGGTTCTTCGATTCCTTTTCTTAAAAGTACTGCTGAGGTTTTGGTGGGGAGAATGGGCCATGGAGTATCCTCCATTGTAAAATATTCTCAATAACTAGTTGAAGTTGCCGTTCAAGAAAAGGCAGCCTGGCACCGGCTATATATAGCGCAAGGTCATCAACATAGAGAAAAAAATTGACTGTCGCTGGATAGGAAGTGTACGATGGCCATTAAATTAGAGCAATAGTAATACAGTATTGGACAGTTTCCGCCTCTGGTACTGTTGCAGACGCCCTTGGTTATAGTTTTCCCAACATCTCTAGTGCCTCCCGGTACACGGTTGATTTTCAACATAGTTAATATAATATAATATAAATATAATATAATATAAAATAATATACAATTTGCAGCATGGGAAACTTTCTTTCCGAATTTTAAGTACAGTCTCTGATCAATTTTGAAATCTGAAATTGTTGATTCGCTGGAAGGATGCAATCTCTTCTTTGACAGGTACCTCAAAAACAATAAAGAACATTAATATACATGTAAATAAATATGTATAAACAAAACAATATGTTTATACTGAGAACCAATATATATATATATATATATATATATATATATATATATATATATATGTATATAGCAAAGTTATATAAAAATATATATATATATATATATATATATATATATATATATATATATATATATATATATATATATATATATATATATATATATATATATTTATATGAGATTTATTTCTCAAATTTGTTGTCTTTAATACTTATAAGTAATTTAAATTTCTCTACATACAATAATTAAAATAATTAAATTTATATTTCAAAGTTAAAAGTAATTTATTTATTTTTATATTTATGTATTTATTTATTTATTTGTTTACTTACTTTCTTTTTGTAAACAATTCTTAACACTCAACCAAAATAATAATAATAATATATAAAATTATATAATATTATTTATTTATTTAATTGTTTATTCTTTAGTGCTTCCACTAGAGAACAGATTGAAAGAAATAATGAAGTGAATATTTGTTTCCAACTATGTAAAAACGTTAAAAAGGAAAAAAAAATCTGCTATCATTTAACATGAGAAATTTACTGATACAATTTCATTTATTCACATCATATTATTATTATTATTATTATTATTATTATTATTATTATTATTATTATTATTATTATTATTATTATTATTATTATTATTATTATTATTATTATTATTATTATTATTATTATTATTATTATTATTATTATTATTATTAATATTATTATTAGTATTATTATTATTAGTATTATTATTATTATTATTATTATTATTATTATTATTATTATTATCATTATTATTATTATTATTATTATTATTATTATTATTATTATTATTATTATTATTATTATTATTATTATTATTATTATTATTAATATTATTATTATCATTATTATTATTATCGGTGCAAAATTCTCTGAATAGATAAATAAGTCTTTAAAAGAATGAGTGGACAATTTAAAAGAATTTTGAATCTTTTACAATTGATAAAAGATAATTTTTGTTTCAGTAATCTAGATTTATGAAATTGTTTTAATAATGCGCAATTGCTTTTGTTCCTCAATGCATTATATATATAGTTATAGTATAGCATAGTTAAGAGCATATATTGTTGGTTATAGCAGCAGCATATATTGTTGTATATATATATATATATATATATATATATATATATATATATATATATATATATATATATATATATATATATAGATGTAAATACTGCAATTAAACCGCAGTTCAATTTGTATAGATAAAATAACTCCTTGAGTGAATCTTCACTTACCAGGATTAGATCCCGGGCCCTCGCGAACGGTATGCCAAGCGTGTTACCACTCAACCACGACAAGCTAAAAAGATACGCGACTTAAACCTATGAAAGAGTGCTCTATTCAATAGGAATAAGGACCGCCTATGTCAGGACAGATACCTCAGCCACGCATCTCCGCTTGCACTCGGGTCAAAGGTAACACAGGACCCATGTAAGGAGACCACTCTAGATCGGAGTGTAATTTGTATAGATGTAAATACTGCAATTAAACCGCAGTTCAATTTGTATAGATAAAATAACTCCTTGAGTGATTCTTCACTTACCAGGATTAGATCCCGGGTCCTCACGAATGGTATGCCGAGCGTGTTACCACTCAACCACGACAAGTTAAAAAGATACGCGACTTAAACCTATGAAAGAGTGCTCTATTCAATAGGAATAAGGACCACCTATGTCAGGACAGATACCTCAGCCACGCATCTCCGCTTGCACTCGGGTCAGCAAAATACAGGACCCATAAGTAGCATTCACTCTAGATCGGGAGTATAATTTGTATAGACGTAAATAGCTGCAATTAAACCGCAGTTCAATTTGTATAGATAAAATAACTCCTTTGAGTGATTCACTTACCAGGATTAGATCCCGGGCCCTCGCGAACTTGTAAGGTTTTCTTTTCATTTTTTTTTTTTGTGCATCGATTTTTAACTTTTTACCATATTAATATTTTTAAATTTGAGTTTGATGAGGACGTAGGCTGACGTCAAAAAGGCCTAAGCCCTTAATTTAAATTAATTTTCATCTAGGGCCTAGGGGATATTTTGCTAAAAATTGATGCGGTTATGCATCTTTATTTTCATATATATATATATATTATGTTAAGTTATATATATATATATATATATATATATATATAGTATATATATATATATATATATATATATATATATATATATATATATGTTATATATATATATATATATATATATATATATATATATAGTTATATATATATATATATATATATATATATATATATATATATATATATATATATATATATATATATATATATATATATATATATATATATATATATAGTATATATATATATATATATATATATATATATATATATATTACAGGTTTTTAAATATAAAAAACATTTTAGCTCAACGTAGAAGTTAGAGAAAATCTAACACTTCCTTCATTTGGAAGCTCCGCTGAGTTTGCAACTGAACATGCAATTGAATGGTTTGAGGCTCAATATATATATAGAAGAGTTAGTGTATATATATATATATATATAAGTATATATATATATATTTATATGATATATATAGTGATATATATATATGTTATATATATATATGTTGTTATATATATATATATATATATAGTATATATATATATATATATATATATATATAATTTATATATATATATATATATATATATATATATATATATATATATATATATAGGTTGGTTTAAAAAAAACGTGTGTTAGTTTTTTTTTATAAAAGACGTTTTTTTGTGTTAAAGGCCAAAATTTTGGTTATTTTTGTTTCTCTTTAAATTTTAAATTACTTTTTTTTCATATATATCAAGTCTTTTTAGGGTATTTAGCATTAAAATACAGTAAATACAATATGTTAAAAGAGGTATACAATATATAAAGTAGCGTTTAGTACTTAATAAAGTTTTATTAGTGCTCTAGGGCATATAATTATTACATTTCACATGATCTGATTAGTAGTAGGAAGGGTAAACTGCACGTGTTGGTCATTTTGACCACAGCTGCCATGAACCTACCTGAGGCTTTTTTGAGCCCAATTTTTTACCTTTTATTTTTTGACCTTGACCTTTTGGGCCTTGACCTTTGACCTTGACCTTTTTGGGGCTTGACCTTTTTTGAGAACCCAAATTTTTTTCGACCAACCCTTTGGTCTTCCATGGGTCATTTTTGGCCCACGGTATTTTTCGGCAACCCTGATTTTCGGCAACCCTAATTTTTTGGCACATCCCTAATTTTCTGGCACCTTAGCGCCCTTCGAAGAAAGGGCGCCAGTGAGGCTCGCCTTCGTCGTACGTATTGCCCCTCCCCTATTTTACCCCCCTAATTTTTTCGGCCATGGGTCAATTTTGACCCACGGTGATTTTTGATGTGTCTTTAGGGGCATACCCTTTTGTGATGTCTTAACCTTGTTTAACCGTCGCGTTTCCCGCCCGCGTGAACCTTTGGTTCGAATCCTCAGCACCCGCAGGTGCGATCCGCCAGCCCGCCCTGCAAGCCCGTCGCGTTTCGCGCTCGCCCGGAACCGTGATCAAATCACAGCTCGAAATAGTGTATCTTTCATAGCCCGATCGTGGCCTCCACCCATCCTTCACCTTGCCTACACTCTACACCAGATTCACCAGGCCTGTGCCCTAGCCTACACCTGGCTACACCTATCCTGCACTCCACACCTAGCCTCTCCACCCAGCCTTCACCCCAGCTTACACCTACACATACACCTAGCTCCACCCAGCCTCACCCAGCTTACACACCCACACGCAAAGACTGCTCAACTAGCTACACCTGGGCCATTCCTGCACCTAGCCTCCACCCAGCCTTCACCCAGCTTACACCTACACCTACACCTAGCCTCAACCAGCCTTCACCTACACCTACACCTATTAATCTTATAGTATAGTATATATATATATATATATATATATATATATATATATATATATATATATATATAGAGTATAGTATATATATATATAGTATATAAAAATAAAATAATAAAATAAATGAAGAAATAATAAATAATAACCAGCCTTCACCTACACTCTTACACTCACATTTTTTATATATGAGTATATATGCAGTATATATATATATATATATATATATTATAGTTAAGTATATATAGCATATAGCAGTATATATATATATAAGGTGGTAGCAGCAGTATATATATATATATATATATATATATATCTAAAAATTTATCAATATTGAATATATATTTAATCTCACTTAGATATATATATATATATATATATTATTATTATTATTATTGTACAAACACTTTTGTCCCGCTTGAGCGGGGTAGTGGTGCGTACAGCCTCCCTCATTCACACCCCCCCTCATCTCGCCCCCCCCCCCCCCCCCACCCCCCTCTATCCCTCGCCAACATCATACCCTCTTCCTCCCCCATCCCTCCCTCCTCCAACATCTCCTTTATTCCATCCATCCACCTCCTTCTTGGTCTCCCCCTTCCTCTCCTTCCTATCCCCTCCGCCTCCCAAACTCTTCTAACCACTCTCTGTTCCTCCATTCTCACTAAATGCCCATACCATCTTAACATTCCTTTCTCCGCTCTTCCCACCAGACCATTCCTCCAATCACACCTCTCCCTCACCACACTATTCCTAATCCTCTCCCTTCTGCTAACCCCACAAACCGCTCTCAACCCCTTCATCTCAAATACTTCCAACTTTTTCCTAGACCTGGCATTCAACCCCCACGTTTCACACCCATACATCACCGCTGGTACACAGATTTTTTCAAACATACTTATCTTAACTTTTTGTGACAGATCCCCCCCTTTCCATATTTCTCTCAGACCACTCAAAGCCCTCATTCCTTCACCTATTCTATGTTCTATCTCCTCCTTCATCCCTCCCCCCTTACCCAACTCCATCCCTAAATATCTAAAAATCTTTACTTCTTCCAATACTACCCCCCCTACTCTAACCTCTAACTCCTCCCCCTCCTCTCTTTCTTCCTCCTCAAACACTAACACTTTACTCTTACCTGGATTTATTTTAAGCCCCTTTTGTCCACACATTCTCTCAAACTCCCTCACCAAATACATAATTACTCAGCATTTATGGGATAATCGAAAACAGGGCAGTATCATCCGCAAACAGTATCATGTTTACTTCCCTTTCATTCCCATTCATCAATTCCACCCCCTCCCCTCCCTCACCATTCCCTCTGCAAACACTCTCCATAAACAAATTGGAATAGCCACGGCGACATTACACACCCCCACCTCAATCCACACACCATCCCAAACATCTCACTCTCCCCTCCTAACACTCTCACACACATTCTACTATTCCTATAAAAAGCCCTGATACCTTTCCCTAAATTACCCCCCACCCCATTTTCCTCCAACACCCTCCACATTTCACCCCTATTCACTCTATCATATGCTTTCTCTAAATCTAAAAAACATCCATACACTTTCCCTTTCCTCTCAATACTTTTCTCCACAAGCATCTTTAGTGTGAACACTTGGTCCACACACCCTCTTCCCTCCCTAAATCCTCCTTGTTCTTCCCCCATTCTCCCCTCCGTTAAACCTCTTACTCTCTCAATCAGTATTCTTCCGTACACTTTCCCTACCACACTTAGAAGACAAATACCTCTATAATTTCCACATTCCATCCTATCCCCTTTCCCCTTATACAGGGGAACCAAACAACCATCCATCCAATCCTGTGGTACCTCACCACTCCTCCAACATATGTTATATAACCTATGCAGCCATTCCTCCACCCCTATACCTCCCTTCTGCAACATTTCCATTCTCACACCATCCAGACCAGCGGACTTCCCTTTTTTTCCTTTATTCACGGCCCTAATAATTTCCTCCATTTGTATTTCATCCTCCCCCTCCCTCCCCACTTCATTTCCCATCCTCACCTCTGGCATATCTTCCTCCCCTACCCCACCCCCTTCATTTAATAGTCCACTAAAATACTCCCCCCACCTCTTCCTCACCCTATCCTCTCCTCCTATCCAGTCCCCATCTTCTCCCTTAATCCTCTCCCCCAACCCCTCCTTCTTCTTCCTTTTTTTATTAACCTCTTTCCAGAACATCTTATTCCCCGATTCAAAATTTTCCGTCACTTTTCTACACCAATCCTCTTTTGCTCTTCTCTTCGCCCTCTCCACCGCCCTCTTTGCTTCCACTCTAACCCTTCTATATTCCTCCCAGCTATCTTCTCCCCTACTTCCCAACCATTTCACATAAGCTTCCTTTTTCCTTTTCACCACCTCCTTCACCTCCTCACTCCACCATTCACTCCCTTTCCTTCTGCTTGCACCCACCCTTTTTACTCCACATACCCTTCTAGCCTCCTCACATACTGCCTCCTTACTCTAAATCTCTTCCACTCCCCTTCCACCTCCCCAATTCCCATCCCTCTCACGTTTCTCCACTTGTCCTCCATACCTCTCCCAAACTCCCTCTTACACCCTATCTCCTCCAATTTTTCCACCTTTATCACTTCCACTCTCCTCTTTTCTTCCCTTTTCCTAACCGTCACCTCTCCTCCCACCCTTATCCTGGCAATTACCAAATAGTGATCTGATATCCCCCTCCCCGCCCCTCTAAATACATTTACATCTAATAATCTACCTCTATCCCTCCCATTTACACACACATAATCTAGTATCGCCTTCCCCCCCGTTATCTCACTCTTCCATGTATACTTATGATTATCATTTTTTTTAAACCAAGTATTCCCTACTATCATTCTTCTTTCGACACATAACTCTATCAGGCTTTCTCCATTATCATTCCTCTCCCCAACCCCAAAAGGACCTATTATTCTTCCTACCTCCTCCCTTCCCACTCCTGCATTCAAATCTCCCAGTAAACAAATTTTTTCATTTACCCCGAAACTTTCCCAACACTCATTCAATTCTCCCCAGAATCTTTCTCTCTCCTCCTCTCTCGCTCCATTCACAGGTGCATATGCACATATAAAGACCCACATTTCCCCCCAAATTTCACTTTTACCCACATTATCCTAGAACTAACCTGTCTACACACCCTCACCTTGTCCCACATCTCTTCCCTCATAACTATTCCCACCCCTTCCCTCGCCCTCACTCTCTCACTCACCCCCGATACCATACCTTTGTATTTTCCGAAATCTATCTCCCTCCTTCCCTTCAACTTAGTTTCTGTTATCCCTAACACATCCAACCTTTTTTCCTCAAACATCAACCCTACTTCCTCCCTCTTCAAATCCTCGTTTACCCCTCTCACATTCATACACCCCACCCTAATTACCACTCTCCTCCCCATCTTTCCCTACTTCTATATATAACTCAAACAGGCTGTACGCTTTACGGGACCCCCCCCCCCCTAGGTAACTTCCCAACTTCCTAATATAATATATAAATAAATATAATATATAATATAATATATATAGTATAAATATATATATAATATATATAATATAATACTATATATATATATATATAATATTATATTATATATATATATATATATATATATGATATATTATATATATATAATAATATATATAATTGATGTAATCTGAAATACCAAAGTTATCATTTGCAAATATATGGCAAAATCCATAATTACCCCACG
>JABUQX010119281.1:0-7500 GCA_015478945.1 Trachelipus rathkii | reverse complement strand
TGTGCCTTTTGATGTGTAATATCCTAATTTTAAAAGGTTTTCCTTATTCATAAACATTATCTTGGTAAATTTGCGCTGTGATATATATTATATTGGAAATTTCAGAAAAAGGAGATAACTTAAAGTAAACTCCAAGAAATTTCCTCAAAAAGTGTCTAAGAACGCAAAACAATTTATTCTAGAGGGCGTACCGCTATATAAATGATTAAGCCGACTTGAATGTGGATTGTTTAAATAATAGGTGTAGGACCATATTATATTCATCAAATCTTGCTTCGATTCATTCCTAGACATCATTCTTCTGCTTGCTTCCTGGCCTCTAATGAATCCTTCTCGTTTCTCATGAGTATACACTTTGCCAGAAGCCTCTGTTACTTGTTTCACACACCTCTCTATGGACTGTCCATGACATGGCCACTTTGGAACTTGCATTGGCTCTTCAACAAACTTTCTTATTTCTGATATTTTGAGTTTACAAGTAAGTGGAGGTTCATATACATTTTCTGACCAGTCTATCAGTTCCAAAAGGGAAGTTGCATTTGGATTTACTGCAGGTGTTTTCCTAGGCCGAACAGATAGGTCTCCTGGTGTATCATCATCTTCATTCCTTAATTCAATTATCTTCTGGACCCCTGCTTTCCTTTTTTCTTGGTCTTCCGAGCATAAAAGTGTCTGAAGCACCATTTCACTAAATGCGAACCACGATGAACGTTGGATTGTTGGCAAAACAATATCTGCTACTGCCTTCTTCTGAGATTTTAGGAGCTTCAATTGATAAAGAATGTGGCGAGGTCCTTCCACCCAAGAGAATTTCGATTTGATTGTAAACCAGCAGGGATAGTAAACGCCAACAATGTATTCCACAAGCAGTTGTAACGTCTTCAAGTTGTTGCCTTTAAGGCCATGTTTTGAAACCCATATGCGACAAATCCTATTTGCAGTTGTTAACCACCGAGAGTGGCTTACAGGACCAATTTCTAATAATGCCAGATCAGTTGGAAGTACACCTGTCCTTATGGCCTGAGTTATCCTGTAACCATAAGCCTGATCTGTAGAGAGATCTTTGACAACAGTGTCACTCAATGGAACCAAAGGTTCTTTAAAGGATATACTGACAAATGAGGGATTGATCTCTAGTTCTGTTGCAGTATCAAGCATGTTAGTAGTAAGGTATGCTACTCCAGCAGCATAAATGTTGCAAATCCAAACCGGAAGTTGCAACCGAATGTTACAAATGTTGAAAAGCAACATTTTGCAACATTTGGTTTTTGACGTTTGATACATCAAAGTTAGGGTTATTAAGGTCAGTTAGAACCGAATTAGAAGTCTTGGAAGACCGTTTTCTGATTTTTACTTGTCCTTGGGGTTTATCCCGAAAGGGTTTAACTCCCAAAAGGGTTTTTTCTAAAGTTTTAAATGTAGTCGCATCATTCCTCCTCGTAGATCATTACTTCTACTGATAGCTGTCCTTCGAATGTCGGTATCCGAGTACCTTTTTATGTGAGGCGCCCGTGAAATTTTCGATTTTGGTAAGTCACTCGTTACTCGCACGCGTGTAGTTCTGCTGTGGTTTATATGAACTTTTGTATATTAATTTACAAAAGAATCTAAACTGAGAATATGTTCTATTTAGTTCGTTATTCATTAAACATTTCGCTAGCTAATCCGTCACTTACTGTTCGTGAGAGCGACAGATACGTCGAGTTGACGAGTGAAGAACACCGAGAGTAAAGTACAAGGGTAGTAGACATCAGTTTGTATGAACCCAGAGCCTATGAAATGACGTCACAGGCCCCAATCTTTTCAGCCTCTGTGTTTCTAACACGGTCTTTTTATAGCGAGCAGATAGGTCTCCGTATGTATGCGAGCGTCGTATTCCCTATGTTTCAAGGGGAAGTACTAGTGTGCACTTCAAATCTCACAATTAAGAATTTATTATTATGCTGATGGGTGATCACTAGCTCATGTGACTGGATTATGCTATCCCCTACCCCTCTTTCTAGCATCTTCTAGCTTTATGCATCTATTCAATTTTACTTTCAAGGCACAGAAATATGCCCCCGAGCATAGCGATGCAAGAGCATATATAGATATGCGCTGTATTGATGAGAGCACGATACTAATTCCGTGCGTGTGAGTGCTTTGTGTTTTTAGGCCATATTGCGTCATGCACGCAGCATGACACGTGGTAGCTAGATGGTCGCCCCTGAGTCTTCTAACTTTTAAGGAAAAGAGAATTCGATAACGCAGAAAAAAACAAGTGAAAAAAAATATATTAACAACAAATGCATATATAATAATAAAAACGATCATAAGAAATTAATCTACAAAACTTCTCTTCATAGAGACATATTATAGAAACCACAAATGATGGGATTTATGCTTTTATGCGTCACTCGTCCCCCGACATGCATTAAACTTCCTACGCCACAATTCGGCTAGAGTATAGCTGAGGAATAAGCAAATAAAGAGTCAGTATCTAGTCTGGACTCGAGCCTCTCGCCCTCTTTATCGAAGTGTGATGTGAGCTCGGCCCGGCGGCCTCTCGCTCCGTCTGATGCGTCCTCCGATGTTGCCAATAAATAGTTTCTATTATATATATGATTCCTCTCTCATGTATATACCATTATCTTGAGTTCTACTTCTTGGCGAAGTGTGTTAATTATAATTATTTCAACAGTACATTTTTGAATGATGCAGTTCTGAAACATATAAAGTTATATTTAATAGCGAGATGAGGCGATGGTTAAGCGCTCAGTAGATTATTAGCTAAAACAACCTTTAGAAATTTACCTAATATTGAATCAGGCATTTAGAGAAAGGTGACGGATTCTCCAAATAGACACACGCTTTATTAAAAAAATCATAACGAGAAAGTTATCGACTAAAATCTGCTCTAGATATATAGATGAGAGAACCTAAAGTAGACATAGATGTCAAATTTACTTTCATTCGGGTACAATAACCGAAGTATATGTAAAAATAAGAGTGAGTGTGCCTAATGTATCTACCTCCGTATATAAAGTCCCAAATTATCGATCATAGCGATCGGTATGAGCGCTCGGGTGAGTACGAGTTATATTATATATATATATATCACCATTACCTCTAGATTTACGCAATGTCACTTTAGTGATCAATTCAGTACTTTAGAGGTTATTATCTCGTAGTTACTTATGTACTACCTTACATGCTTACGATCATACACTATCTTAGTATAATAAAATCTATGTGCTTAGTTAATACTCCATTGTAAATAATATGACTTAGGGTACTTGGAATACGACCTAAATAGGCACTGTTTGTTACAGGTCTGACGCTAACTATAGGGTGCTCAGACTTGACTATATCATACTATACCTTACCGTCTCCGTATTACTCATAGTCTCATCGTACAGCTAATATTTATTATATTGATAGTAGCCGTCGTGAGTTGCTGATATATCTGCAGCGAGAGTTCTTCAGTGAGAATATCCTAATATCATCACGTCACGTACTGCTGCTCTATCCCTGTTTAGTGCTACTACTGTATATTCTATATAGGTAATAATCATTTGATATATATATATATATATATATATATATTATATATATATATATATATATATAATATATAACTATATATATAGGTAATGAATATGTAAGCTTTTATATATACTGCAATGACAAATACAAAGATGTAGTTAGAGTAAAAAGTATTGAAGGAAATGTAGATAGTATAATCATACAGGTCTGTAATGTTAGATGTTATTATATATATAATATGTTGGACGAATCGTATTAACCTGAGTTATCATGTTGCAGAAAGTCGTTCTGAGCTAAATATAATAAACATAAAATAGCTATATATAATATATATATAGGGTGCCGGTGACGGCGAACTGACAATTATACTATCTGATATTTAGTATACGTGATCCGTATGGTTGACCTATAAATCGGAGATGCCCCGGTGAGAGTATCCGAAATACTTGTCTACATAAGAAGTTACTATTCCGGGATACGAATCATACTGCTGATATATACATTACTAGTGGCTCAACTGTGAACTTACACATATATATAGAAATCATTGACGGTTAGACTATCACATGGTGAAGTATTACATTCTACCACGCCAGCGCTCTTACACTACCTTATCTGTTTAGTCAATAGCGTCGAATTCTCGAAATTATATAATACTAAATACATGAGATTGCTACATAAAGGAAGGTATGACTATTGTATGTGGATTCTATCTCGCACTTACTCGATGTATGTAGGATCTATAGCCTATATGGATATGTAATGGTTCTATGGTATTGCTGATATCCCGGGGTTTCGTGATTTATCCCATTAGTGTATTCTGAGCTGAAGCTGCCGGTTATACAGTTATGTTATTGTCTTCCTTTGTTTCGCTATACCGCAAATAAAGTGGCAAAATCCGAATGCTATACTATCGAGATATCCGAGGCGCCATGATATCTTCGTGGGCTGCTACGTGCTAGTGAGAGAGCACGTGCGAGCTGCTTAACATTAAAAAACGCCATCGAGTCAATTCTTTTAATTAATATATTAAACTTCATAATGTTACGATAAAATTCTCTTCAACTTAGTGCAAATGACTCATTCTATTAGATGAGCATAGAGCACATATCGATAAAATAAGAATATAATAACAAAAAATATTAATATAATAAAAAATATCTCGAAAAATGAATGATACAAGGGTGTCCCAGACTGTAAGAGAATCATGTCGCGTATAAATATGTTATTTTTCCAGTCCATCTAAACATAAAAGCACTGTATCGTGCTCAAATCTTAAGCGCTGCCATTGAGTATGCATGTTAATTATAGAAGGCATATAAATCGATTTATCTATCTGCTCTTCGAGACTCATATATTGAGTAAATAACCATTGCCTCATTTAGTTACACTAAGTAAGGAGAACTACGTTAAATTTTATTTATGAAACGTTATATATATAAGTTATTATATACCTGCTACGACTCTATTAAGTGAGCGCTAGTAAATAATCGAGCGAAATTCGTACTCATTAAATCAGTCACTATTATGATTATACAGGTAATTTGTGTATAATACTCATATTACTATCGGATTAAACTTATATATTATATATAGTATATAAATTACTAGAGCTAATATATCGTGCATAACTAGTCTCGACCTCACGACCTGCTTACAGCAGCTCGTGTCAGGTGAGTAAAGGGTATATACGCATTTGTATATATATAAATAGTGAACTACAATAAAACCATCAGTATATATATATATATATTATATATATAATATTGGACTATAAGTATCGTGAGTAGGTATATTATATTACTATAGACTAATCTTGACTGCTGCTGATTAATCGCTGATATCATTATCGCATATACTTTCTCCTAATGTATCAACTTGAGTATTGGTATGCACCTCTATATATATATATATAGAGAACATATACAGCAGCAGCAGCACAGCATTCGTCCTCCTCGTCCATTCCTCTTCGGTTATGTGGTGACTCCGGATATTTCTACAGCCGAGCGCTGAGGCCTTTGTGCCGGCGCCGGATCCCACGAGTGTCTGCCTTATCAGCTTTCGATTGTAGGTTATTCGCCTACAATGGCTGTAACGGGTAACGGGGAATCAGGGTTCGATTCCGGAGAGGGAGCCTGAGAAACGGCTACCACATCTAAGGAAGGCAGCAGGCACGCAAATTACCCAATCCCGGCAAGGGGAGGTAGTGACGCGAAATAACGATGCGGGACTCTTCCGAGGCCTCGCAATCGGAATGAGTTCGATGTAAAGAAATGGACGAGGATCCATTGGAGGGCAAGTCTGGTGCCAGCAGCCGCGGTAATTCCAGCTCCAATAGCGTATATTAAAGTTGTTGCGGTTAAAAAGCTCGTAGTTGGATTTCTGATGCGGACCGGAAGCCCACCCAAGGCGCGCTACTCGTCTACGGGGAGCTGCGTCCCGAAGTGGTTCTTCCCGTGTCCCTCGGCAAAGGGCCGTTTGGTGTACGCTTCTTCGGTTTGTGGCAAGGGTGCCGAGTTTTTAGAGGCGCAGTCCAACAACCTCTTTCCCGGCTTCAGGGGTCGTCGTACGCGTCTCTCGCAGGCGGCGTCGACGCGTTGGTGTTTTCTGTGTCGCTGTTGAGCAAGCCGGGTTTAGCGAGGGTCGAGCACGTAGAGATATCCTTCGGCTTTCCCCTGAGCGAATCCCGTTGGCGCTGTTAGCTCGTAGCGTGGCATTATTTCGAGAGCGGTGTTTCTCTTATCCTTCCCTGGATAGAGTTTCGGGTTTGCATCCGCTGCAACGGAACAGGCGTTCGCCTCTCCCCCGTAAACCCTCTCATTCGTCCGTTGTCTCGCTCGTCCTCCCGAGTTCTTCTTGAGCGCTTCCGTACAACCAAACCGATTCGCTTACGCCGTCTTCTTTTAGTAGACGGGTCGGCTTCTCGGGCGGAGTGTGTTCGAGCTGCTCGGGTGCGACACCAAACGCAAAAGTAGCGATGACAGCGGCGGGTGATGGTTCGGGTGGACGCGACTCGCGCTGCTGTTTGTAGAGTTGTTCTCCCGGCTCTAAAAGGGGATCGGTTCGCAGATCCCGCGATACAAACTCGTGTATTTGTCCCGCTGCAAGCGCACGTCAATGATACGGGTGCCACTCGATGAAAGGGGTTTGCAAATTAACGTAGGTTTCTCTACCGGCCTCACCGCACCGTGCTTGTGGCGATTACAGGGCACTACGCGCTCTTCGTCGTTTCTTCGGAGGCGCCTCTGCGGCGGTTTCGCCCCGGCTGTTCGGGTAAATGCTGCTGTTGCTGTCCTCTATTTTTCGGTTTTGCCCCTGCGCCTCAATTCCGTTACAACGCGTATTTCCTCTCGGTTTCCCGCGTCGTAGGGAACGATGAAAAACGGGAAGGTTTAAGGCCCTTCGGATGTATGTCGCATTTGCTCTTTCGTGGCGGGTCAGCGTACCCGGTGGATCCCTGCCGGCTCCGTGTTTAGAACAGTCGTCGGTTTCTCGCGGGGTGCTCTTCACCGAGTGTCCCGCGTGGCCGACAAGTTCACTTTGAAAAAATTAGAGTGCTCAGAGCGGGCTAAAATATTTACGTCCGAATGGTAGCGCATGGAATGATGGAACAGGACCTCGGTCCCGCCTTTTTCAGCCCGGTTTTTCGGAACCGAGGTAATGATTAAAGGGGACAGACGGGGGCATTAGTATTGCGGGGCGAGAGGTGAAATTCTTGGACCCTCGCAAGACTACCTACTGCGAAAGCATTTGCCAAGAATGTTTTCATTAATCAAGAACGAAAGTTAGAGGATCGAAGGCGATCAGATACCGCCCTAGTTCTAACTATAAACTATGCCAACTAGCGATCCGTCGGCGTCATTCCCACGACTCGACGGGAAGCCCCAGGGAAACCAAAGTTTTTGGGTTCCGGGGGTAGTATGGTTGCAAAGCTGAAACTTAAAGGAATTGACGGAAGGGCACCACCAGGAGTGG
>JABUQX010119280.1:0-12500 GCA_015478945.1 Trachelipus rathkii | reverse complement strand
TTTTCAGTTTTAATTTCTTTTAGGGTGTTTTTTCTTTTTCGCTGGTTTTTCCCATTTTTTCCTTTTTGTGTTTCTGTTTTTCATTTTTGCTGTTTCTAAGTTTTTCTTTTACTTTGAGGTTTTGCTAGTTTCGTTTTTGTTTTTGTTTTTTTCTTTCTCCAGTTTTCATGGCTGTTTTCTTTAATGGTTTCCTAAGCTTCTTCTCTTTTCCAGCTGAATCTCTTAACTTTTTCTTTTCTTGTTTTGTGATTTTAATTTTTCCTTTGGGGTTTTTTAATTTTTTGTGGTGTTCCCAGTTTTTCTTTTCCGTTTTGGGATTTTTAGTTATTCTGTATTTTTTATTCTCTGTTACTAAGTTTCAGTTTTTCTTTTACTTTTTCTTTTGTCTTTAAAGATTTTTTCTTTTTTATGGTTTTCAGTTTTTTGATTTTCTGTTTTTCTGTCCTTACTCTTTCATTCCTTATTCTATTTTTCTTAGTTTTTTCTTTTTCCTTATATGGGTTCCTAGTTTTTCTTTATCATTTTTTCTGTTTTTTTTTTTTATTTTTTTCTTTTTAGATTTCTTAGAACTTTTTTTTATGTTAATTATTTATGTGAAAGTAAAATCTGCCAAGTTTCTTATCTCTTATATGGTTTCTTGTTTTTATTTTGTTTTTATGGTTTCTCAGGTTTTTTCCTTTTTGTGGTCTTTCTGTAGTATTTCTTTTTTCTTTTTTTTAAGTTGTTTCTTTATGTAATTGTCGCTTTCCTGTGGTTCTATTTTTGTAGTTTCTTAAGTATTTTTTCTTGTTTTAATGGTTCCTTTTTAATTTTGTTTCTTTTTGTTTTTTTTCTTGGTTTTTTTCGCTTTCTTTTTCTTAGTGGTTTGACTTGAGTTCCTTTTCTTTTTTGTGGTGTCAGCATTTTTTCCTATTTTTTGTGGTTTCTTAGTTTTTCTTTTTAATTCTTTCATTTATTTATGTCTTTAATTTTTTTTATTTATTATTTGAAACATCTTTCGATTCAAAATGAATTAAAATGTAATTATTGAGAAATCAACAATAAGAAATTATTATTTATGTATTATTTATGGTATTATATTATTATTATTCTTATTTTTCATTATTATTATTATTATTATTAATTATTTTATTCTTATTATTATTATTTATTATTATTATATTATATTATTATTACTACCGTTATTATTATTATTATGTGTAAATATTTTATGTTTTTGAATATAAATTTTAGATTTTAATGTTATTCTTTTTCTTATTCTCTTGCATATATATATAATATATATAGATATATTATATATATATATATATTAATATATATATATATATATATTATATATATATAAATAATATATTATATATTATATATAATATATAGCTATATATATATATATATATATATTAATATATATATATAATATATTATTATTATTATTATATATACTATATATATATATATTATATATATTATATATTTATATAGGCCTATATATATATATATATATAATATATAGCTAATATATATATATAATATATTATATATATAATATATATTATATATTATATATATTATATATATATATATATATATATATATATATATAGATAAATATATTATATATAACATATATATATATATAATATATATATAATATATATATATTAGCTTTCTCTAAGCTTATATTTAGTACAGTACTCCGCGATTGATTCTCATAACGTTCTCAACTCTCAAATTTTCTCATTATTTTCAAATTCTTTTTTGCCCCAAAAGTTATCGAATTTATCCAATAAGAGGAAGATTTAAAAATCGTCTTAGGATTCTTTCTAAATTTATCCCTGGTCCGCCATCATGGCTTCCCAAAGACATCCTCAAACTATGTGGTCTAGCTTCTTCTGCCTTACTTGGCTCTTGAAATTGTTCTTCGGCGTTTATGTGATAAATTTGATTTGTTTATAGAGTCTAGATTATATCAGGACATGTCGGCCTTTGTTTTAGTTGTCGTCCGTTAGGGTCTCTCGGCTTTTCCTACTGAGGCAGTATATATTATTATATTTATAGTAATATATTATATATATATTATATAGTATACTATATATATTATATATATATATATATATATATATATATTATATATATATATTAATTATTATTATATATAAATAAATATATTATATATATACTGTAATATAATATTTATCTATATATATTATATATATATATATTATAATATTATATATATAATATAGTATATATATATATAATATATACTAGTATATTATATATATATATATATATATATATTATGATATATTTATATGATATATATAATATATATTATATTTATATAATATATATATAATTATATATATATAATATATATTATATATATTATATATATACTATATATATATATATATATATAATATATATATATATATATATATATATATATATCTTATATATTATAATATATATTGCAGCTTTTTATTTGTTAATCTTAATGTTATTTTTCAAGGAGGGTTCCATAATAAGAGTATAATAATTAATAATATAATAATAATAATAATAATATAATAAATATAATAATATAATAATAATATAATAATAAAATAATAATTAATAATAATAATAAAGTGATGAGTGAACCGCAGAGGAAGGCCTTAAGAAAGAGGGAAAATGAAATACAACAGGAAAAATCAGATGAAGGCAGAGAGTTTCACAGAAGAGAGGTGGCCTGGAAAGAAGGAGGCAACCGCTAAGGAACAAGTCTTTGGTTCCACTACTTCTACAGCAGAATTTATAGAGAACGAAGGCCACCTTGGTGCTAGAGGTGGCAAACGAATTAAATGGAGAAAGCGAGATGTCACTCGCTTCGAGAACCTGGCAGTTGTAATACCTATAGTAAAAGAGAATAGTGCACCAACTCCCACGAGCAGAGATAAGAAAGAAAGTAGGGGACAAGTTTATTAATCTTTTTAAGCCTAGGCCTCAACTCTAATTAAAGAAAGGGGAGGAGCGAAGCTCCCATCCAAATGTGGGAGAGTACTCCATGCAGAGTGGATATTCCCTTATATAATTTGGAGCAAACTGTTCGGAGAAAAAAATTCCCTCAACCCGAAAACAAACCCAGCTTTTTTTTGAGGCCTTAGCACCTTTGAGATAAGGAGGTTTCCAAAGTAATTTATTGTCTTCATTATTCAGACCAATGATGGTTTATGTTGTTCACAGATGAGACGGGAGAATCGTCCAAGAAAGAATAGGATGGGGAGGTATTTTTGAGAGGGAGATTGTGAAGAAGTTCAGTTTTTGAGGAGTCGAACTTCACAGGGTTAAGGTGACGCTATTGGGAAATCCCATCCAGATCGGCAAGAATAGAATTTGAAAGCTGAAATCGAGAAACAATTCTAGAAGCAAAAGAGGGAGCAGATTTGAAATGAGTGGAAGAATGGAGAGTTGAGTCATAGGCACAAGAATGAACAGAGTTAGATGTGCAGCTGAGAAAATAGTTAATGAAAAGTAAGAATAAAGTTCGAGATATAAGAGAACCTTGCGGAACACCACAATTAACAGGAAAAAGTAGAAGAGGTCGCAACAACAACAAGTGCCGATATGGAGCGATCTGAGAGAAAACTAGATCTAGTGTGCAAAGAGAAGGAAGGAAACCCAAAGAAGGAAAGCTTAGAAGTTGGGACGCATGCCATACCCGACAGAGGCTTTCGATATGTCAAGCGCCACCACACACGACTCCCCAAAGTCCCTAAGGGCCATGGGACACCTGAGAGAAGAAGGAGTAGGAGGAGGGTTGCCAGGATAATGTAGGGTGGAATTAAATGAAGAAAAGGAGGCCGAATAGATTAATTATAATTAGCCTTTCAGAGGGGTATTAGGTACAGATTCGTCGGAGTGAATAAAGAGGAAGAAAGGCAGATTTGCAGAAGTTATTAGGGATGTTTTTGGCAAGAGGCCATAAATTTTTATCAGTAGGAGATCCAAGGAGGTCAAAGCACTTCCTTTTGATGAAAGTACGCTTGTTGAACGAACGAATGATAATTTAATATATATATATATATAAATAGATATATCTAGTAAATAAATTAAAATTTATAATTTTAATTAAAATAATGCATTATAAATATATTATATTTATACTATATATATATTTATATATATATATATATATATATAGTTAGGAAAATATAATAAAATAATAAAACCATAAAGCGTATTTATAAAAGTTATTTTGGCATTTGTTTTATCTTCGAACTCTCTTCGGTATTTACTTAAATTTAAAATTTTAAATATAGAACAATTAAATATTTGAATGTTAAAATTTTAATTTTATGATTATTAATTCAAACTGTTTGATTTCAAAAGGTAAAAAAATTTTATATCGCAAAAGATCGAAAATGTTTTATTTCGTAAAATTTACATTTTAGAAAAAAAAAACTGGTGGGTGACAAAATTAAAGGGTTATTATATCTCGTATTTTTAATTCTTAGCATAATTAAAGCTCGTTTACAAATAAAAAAAAATTTAAACTCTCTCTCTCTCTCTCTCTCTCTCTCTCTCTCTCTCTCTCTCTCTCTCTCTCTCTCTCTCTCTCTCTCTACTCTCTTCTCTCTCTCTCTCTCGTCTCTCTCCTCTCTCTCTCACACACACACACACACACACCACATACACACACACATACAAAATTGAAATGTTAAATAAGGGTGGTAATAAAATGTGGATTGGTTATGAGATTAACTTTAAAAGATTAGCAAGACTCCTGTCATATTACAATTTATAAGGGTGAAAAAAGTAGTGCTTTAATTAGAGAGAAATAAGTTTACTGACTGTACTGGATAAAGCTTATGAATGAGTACAAAGATAAGAAAAATAAGCTTATCATGAAAAAACAGATTTAAGAAGAATAATTTAGGAGTGGATAAGATCCTTATCTCGAAATGTTAGTAGAGAAATATATATAGAAAAGAATAAAGACTATTTTGCCCTCTTACATGATTTGGAAAATGCATACCATAGAGTTAAAGAAAGTAATTAGTAGAGAGCGATGGAAGGTTACAGAATAAATGAAATATTACATGCAGTTAAAGCTTGCTACAAAAAATTAAAGCAGGTATCGAGATTAAAAAGATGGGAGGAGAAATTTTTAAAGTAGGAGTACATATAGAAAAGGGCTTTGATATGACCCAGCAGTTGTTATCTAATATCTTTATAGATTGTATTGTTTGGACATGGATAAATTTGGAAAAGGAAGTAATACTTATTTGCGTGAGGATAATCAGCTTCTAATGTTGGCTTTCAATACTCTGTTGGTATTTCTGAGCAAATAAGATATTGATGAAAATGACATGATAAATATTCTTAGAGAAATATGTAAAAAGGGATGTTTATAAAGGAAAGAAAAAATAAAATTGTTTTTGAGAGTTTATTTGCTCCAGCAGATTTCCATGGATTTCAGACGTTAGCACTAAATTTTGTTTTGAAAAAAGCATTGAATATCTGATAATGAAAGAAACGAAATATATGTGCAATAAAGAGAATGAATAGGATTGGAAATGCTAGAATAAAATAAACGTATCACTTAAAGATGTGTCTGGTGGAAAGAGGCAAAGCAAGCAATTCTAAGACTGTATAGATGCGCACTTAGAACTTAGAATGATCAAAAGAGATTGACTATTTAGATTTTACGACTGAAATGATAAGGAAGGAGGGAATAATCAAACATACAGGGAGCTCTCCTGATGGAGTAGAGGTTTTGCTATTTAGAAATATTAGCATGGGTGACGGAGTTAAATTAACACAATATCGGATCAATTGAAGGAGATGAGTAAATAAGTTTTTCATTATAAGTACTTGAACAATCTATGAAATGGAATTATTTGATCATCACAGAAAATTCTGTTATTGACCATTCCAAATTGGCAACTAACTACACGAAATTACATGAGAAAGAATGATGAATATTAAAAATATATATATTATATATATATATATATATATATTATATATATATTATAATATATATATATATAAATAATATATTATATATATATATATATATATATATATATTATATATATATATGCATTATATGTATATTATATATATATATATTATATAGAATATATATATATTACTTATTAATATATATTATATATGTAATATATATATATATATATATATATATATATATCTACTGTATATTAATAGTATATTATTATTAATATATAAGTAGAATATATAATATATATATATACTATATATATATATTATATTATAATAGTATATATATATACTTAATATATATATATATTATTAAATATATATGATATATACATATATATATTATATATAATATATATATATAATAATATATATAGTATATATATATATAATAATATATATAGATATAGGCCTATACGAATATATACTATACTATAATAGATATATTAGTATATAATACATATAATATACATATATAATATTATAGTTCTATTATATATAGTATATAATATGTAATAGTAATATATATATATATATATATATATAGTTATAAACTAGTTAGGATTAATAATTGATTATATATTATTAAATCCTATTTAACTAAGAAAACTAATTTTAATACGACGTTTAATCATTAGCTTGTAATTATTGCTAGATCTGTCATTTTACTAGTATATATTAGATCGATAATATATATATATATATATATATATATATATATATATAATATATATATGCATACAACATATTTAGCCTTTAGTTTTGACTTTTTTTTTAAATATAAACAAAAATCTGATTTATATTATAGGATACTAGATAGTTATAAATCGTTTAATCACAAATATATATAGTTCTAGTATATAATACTTAAGTTTAATACTATTAATAATTATATATATATATAATTATATATATATATAGTATACTATATATAATTGTAGTAATTATTTTATTATACGATACATACAAGCAAATTTATTGGGAAAGATTTTAATATGTTTTTTTGATAATATATATATGATTTTATAAATGCATAATATATATATTTAGATAATATATATATAATACTTATATAACAGACTAAATAATTTTATTACAGCTCCTACCTTATTGGACTATATATATATATGTATATATATATATTTAAGCAGTAATATAGCAAGTTCGTCGCCTATACTATATAGTGAGTGACTAATTAAGGAAGTATATATATATAATAAGATAGACTTTATATATACCTCAAATAAGTACTAGTATATAAAGGTAACCTTCTAATTATGTTAACATTTATATATATTATACCCGATAATCACCTATCAAAATATATATTATGATTCAGATAGGGGTTGCCGTGAGTATATAAAGAATGTCCTAATAGATTATATATATATATATAATTTACAAGCGTTTATTATTATAGATAATACTAAGTATACGATATAATTATATATACTCAAATATATATATATAATAGATATATATATATATATATATAATATATATTTATTATATTTATATAGGGGAACCGGCGTTATGGAAAATTTTATATCAACTTGATATAAAAAAATTTTCTGCGTATATACAGTCCTAAGATGTAACATCAATATATAAGGAAGTGATAGCAAGGGTCGTTTCCATAGGCAATAAAATGTTCACAACAGCAAGTTTTGATTGGAAACGTTTGTTCAGAAATTGTTTCTAATATTTTGTATTTGAACGAAATATATTTAGACGCATCACTATCATTCGCATAACTGCGAAGTGGAGACAATACTAAATGAAATTAACAAGCAGTAATAATTGTGGCTAAAAGATTGAATTATCATTAAGCATATTTTTATTCACCTATTGTGAGCATAAACCGTCATTTAAATAATCTCGTAAATACTTTTATGCAGAGTAGTTCTCTTTTTTTTAATTTTGGAAGAATCTAACTGAAAGAAAATATTTCTTAGAATATATGAAATTCATATAATCCTTTGAAAAAGCAATTAAAAACAAAATATAATTAAAAAAATGAAAGTAGCTTTAGTCGTAAATTTTTTCCATCAACGTGACATGGAAATAAGTTTCATAGGTCCATTTATTCATTTCAGTTTCATAAATAGTTAAAATAGGTTATCTTCATTAATATGAAATGAAGAGAAATAAAAGGTGCTTCTTCATATACTACGAGATAACCGATATAGTATGACATAAACGTAGAACATTAGAAACAAAATAGGATCTTAGGCTATGTTAAAACTTGGCAAATAAGCACATGTTATTCTACTATGCTGAAAATATTAAGAGCAGGTTATCTATATCGCAAAGGTGTTCTGAATCCTGATGAAATGTTTCAAAATATTACATAAATGATTCAAAATATTACTTTAATGAAAAATAAAACACTTAGAAGTTAACTTTTGGACAAGAAATAATGTGACTTTGTGCCATGAATATTTGGTTAGAGAAAAAGCTAGGTCGGATATTATTATGTTTAATGACAATGTGTAGGGAAGATTTGTGTAAAGTGGTGTATACCTCTTGGAAAGAGAATATTGTGAGTTGGGACGTCAGTTAGGTTAGCCCTAGTAATTGATAGGTGGGATACGTTTGTTAGGTCGTCAAAGTACATTTTTGAGGAATATGATCAGAGTTGTGCTCAATAAGTTAGACGAGTAAGTTGACGGGTAAGTAGTGTGTATACTTATTGCTAAAGTTAAAATATTTGGTTATCTTAGCATAATGTTGGTATAAATTGGGTTAAAATATGTTAGATGTAAAAGATTCAATGCGAGGTTATAGTGGTTGAAAACGTATGTTTATACTTCACGCGTGAGATGGAGGTGATCGAAATATACAGTATATATACTTTATATTTTATGAATGCAAGTTACATAAATTATGTAATATTTTTAGAATATTGAGATTTGATTATATATAATATAATATACATATATAGTTTTATATATAATGTAGTATAATATAATATAGAACATATAGGTAATTTCAATATATTTTCTGCATTGTCTTCATATATATAAACTAGAGAATAAAAAAATAACAAAATTATTGGTATTGTTTTCTATTAGCATACATGATTTGAAATGATATTTTGTTTCGATTGAGGTCAGCTATTTTTTTTGTCTCACTTTAGTAATGAAATATATTTTTAATATCAACTGTTAACTTATTTGATCTTATATTTTTTAGTACATGGGGGTTTGGCAATGAAAAAATGTCGATGGCACCTATTTAACATTAAGTCTTATTGATCAATGCCGTGAGTGAACGGCGGCTTCCCAGTGAGTCCTATGGAAGAGAATAGTGACATCACGCTAGTCTCGTAACTGTTGAAAATAATTTAATCAGTTACTAGCGTATTTGCAATGTTAAATAACTATAATTACTAAAAATTATTAAAGATAAATTATAAAATAATTATTAAAATTATTAATTATAAAATTAATAAAACATATATTACCTATCCTAACCTAACGTAAAGTAAGTAACGAAGTCGACCTATATATATGTATATATATTATATATAGTATATATATATATAATTAATTATATATTAATATATATATTTATATCATATATATATATATATATATATTATATATATATATATATATATATATACTATATTATTTTATTATTTTTTTATTATTTTTTATCCAAAAATAGGCGCTCAACACTCACTTGATTGGGAGGCAAAGCTGTAATCTGTGTAGCAGCATCTTTTCAAACTTTTAGGGATAATAAAGCATTGCCTCGTAACCGTTTAACATTCTTTCCCGGTTGATTTTTCATTATGATATCTATGCCTTATATAAGCTTCATATACTTTTGTATGTTTTCCAATGAGAATCTTTTGGGCTGAAGAGTCATTTATTGACGACGATTGTCATTTTTTTTTCAATGCTCTCTCTTCTGCGCCTGCGGCCGGATGCCAATTGGTTCCAGATTGCCCTATTAACATTGGGCTTCTTCATCTTCATCTGACAAGATTCCTGGAAAACTGAATGAACTATATGGCTTCCGACCGAAGATTCCTGCTTGATATGATGTCAATTAACACTATATAACATTTTTTTGTCTTTGGGCAACAGAACTGTATTTTCCTATTTTCTTATACCTAGAGGGACATGAAAATATTGCTAATATTTTTTTCCAGAACCTTTGATTTTTTGTAAACTATGGAATAAGTGATATGTTCAACAATTTTACCAATTCCGAGTATACATAAATTTTGGCGCGAATGTGATAATTATTCTCGGTTTATAAGAAAGTAGTTAAAGAATTAATGATACCGATCCAGCTCAAAAGTAAGCATTTATTTATTCCTAGTTTATACAACAGAGATCTCAAAATATTTAGACATGAGTTTTTCTGAATTTACGCTAATATGGTAAGTCGCTTTCACGAATCTACCCCCAAATATAGTCCCCAATCATGTTTTCGTTATATGATCCTTGGTAGCGGCGTTCAAAGTCCAAAATATCCTGGTGGAATCACTCGTCATGCTCCTCTGAGTACTCCCCCATGTTCTCCTAAAATTTATCAAGATGGGCATCAAGGAAAGGAACTTTGAGGGACATCCTGCAGCCCATTTTGCCGTAGTTCCTGACAAAGGTTTCAACAAGCTGCTTATAGTTTTCGGCCTTGTGATTCCCAAGGAAGCCACGAACCACTGCAACAAAACTGCTCCAAGCTGCTTTTCTGTCATAGTCAGCTTCATCGGGAATTCCTTGCCTCTATGATTTTTTTTATTTGTGGTCCGACGAAGAGACTACCAGCTTGGCTTTGCCGTCAGACAGCTTAGGGAAGAAGTCTTTGCAGGTTGATGAAGGCTGAAGACTACTTATCTAGAGCTGTGACAAATTGTTTCACGAGGCCTAATTTTATGTTCAGTGGAGGAAACAATATTTTCTGGGGGTTCAACAGAGGCTCCCATTTGACATTGTTCCTCCCTACACTGAACCTAGTCCTCTGTAGCCAATGCCATCTTTGGTAGTGTTCTGCGGAGGCGCCTGCTTTCCCCAGAGTCAAATGTAAACATGGAAATTTGGGTAAAAGCCGCCTTTGAGCAGCCCATCCATAAAGGTCAACCCATTTTGAAATCTTTGCCCAATTGTGTTCTTCATATTTTCAAGGCACATAGCAATAGGCTTTACGGCTGCCTGTGTTCTCTTGGCCGCACCGAGTGAGTTAAAGGAAGATAATGGATACATGTTCCCGTTATGAAGTAGCACAACTTTGAGTGTCTTCGATGAGCTATCAATGAGAGAGCGCATACTGCGCACGGATGTAGTGGGGAGGGGTTCGGCAAGTTCTAATTGCCCATTCATGTGTAACAAATCTGTCAAACTATTGTGGCAAAAGCAAAGCCCGTTCTGAACTGGTGATAAAAGTTGAAAAAGAGTGGGTGCAAGGAGCTCAGGAGGGTGGTGACTTTCAACACTTTCATCGTAACAAATTCCACCGCTTGAGTCTCGACCTCAAGCTCGGTATTGGATGGGACTTTGTGAGACTAAGATGCTACTGATTGCAACGTCGGTTGAATGTCTTGCTTGGTCTGGGCGAAATATGGAGTTTCCTCGTTTCCTCTCAGCTATCGGCTATAGCTTACAGGAATCAGACCGACTTCACTCGTGTTTCGTGATATGCTGCTTTCTTCTGAGGATGGTTGTCCTTCCCTTGAGGGAATGGGTTACAGGGTTGCTTTCATAATTTATAGTTCAACTTATTACAAAACAGATTAAATAAAACATAAGTTCTTTCTATGATGAATGCACGATATTAAATTTTATGTCTTTTAAAGTTTATATGCCGTTTCTTACTTCTTTCATTACCTTCTGTATGAAATAAATTGCCAACATTAACAAAATCATGTCGAAGCCTAATATTCTGTAAATAGCGGAACAATTACCCTTAAACAAACCTTTAAAACTATTTCCATCTTTTTCGGCATATATCTCCACATAAGAGTGTAATTCTCCATACCTTGAATATGACCTTAACGAAAATTTAAACAAAAATTGTATCGATAGCCTAACCATCAATATCACCTCTGACTAACAAAGTTAGTTCATAAGTTTTTACTCCTAAAAAAGCAAATGCGATTAGTGGCCAAAAATTACCGGTGACAATCGCTATTCTTGCCCGAAATTTGTGTCAGCACTAGATGTAGATAATAAAATGCTATCTACGACAGGGGAATGCGGTCATTGATATCTCCCCAATAACATACCAAGACCAGATTAAACACTAATAATGGTAACTTACCGATATTCCGTATCGTAACATTTGGAGCCTATGCAATATTAACCATGTTCTCTTCAAGTCCTTACAATCATTATGGTTAACTATGAAACGTACATTCCCCCGAACCTACATACAAAGTAACTTACAATGTAAAGCCTTTATTCCGAGTCATAATCCACCAAAGCACTGAACATTACCAACATAGTCTAACATTTACAGTGTGGTATAACCTACTATAG
>JABUQX010119279.1:15000-22616 GCA_015478945.1 Trachelipus rathkii | reverse complement strand
TATACTATTACTAATATATATATATATATATTTCTTATAATTATTTATAAAACTATATTATACTATATTTATAAATATAAAAATATATTAATACAGATAAATAAACATATGTATATAGATGTATTAATTATAATATTTAATATATATTATATTATATATATATATATATTTAATATATATATATAATTATTTATTATATTATATATAATTATTATATATATTATTGTATATATATATATATATATAATATATATATATATATATATTATATAATAATATATATCTACTAATATTATGAGATGTTATTGTATACAATTATAGAGTTTTTTATATATAGGATAATATATTATATATATATATATATATTATATGAATATTATATTATATTATATCAATATGGATACCACAATTTAGGAATAGTTATGAATAACTATATTTATACATCAGTATCGACTGTTTTATATAAATCAGAAATATTTGTATAATAATATTTTACTCAGATCAACTCAATAATTCCAAGGACTTCTTTGTGATTCTCTAAATGGCTGATCACCTCACAATTGTTCAAAGGAAGAGATGAAGTTGTCTGCTTTCCAATAATTTTTGAATGTAACTGATGCCCTTCATGATTATTCACTATGACCATACTAATCTGGGAGGGGAAATGTTTAATATCCTAACAATTATTTTTGCTATTGAATACTACATTAGTAAATGAAGTTATAAATATTATCGGGTTGTATTATTGTGAGGTAACTTTTAATTGTACATTTCTAAAAGACGGACAAAGCAACTAGATTGAGGTCGAGGTGATCCATTGGGTTATTTATCTTCAATAATAAGTATATCTTTACTTATAAATGCCTTAGACATTATACTAAAATGAGAAAAAAAATTAATATACTATTATTTCAAATAAGCTTTTTCATTTGAAAATTTTAGAGTGGTCCTCGAGTGGTCTTCAGAATAAAATGTACTATATTACCAAATAGGTGAAGGGCTCTTTTGGAGTTATCGTAAACCTACGGCAGGTTATAATAATAATGAATAAGACTTTGATCGTGGTATTCATTAAATTTTCTAGTGGTTATATACTAGTTTTAATATATTATGATATTATAAAGCTCAGGTTATGAAAAATCATACAATAAGTTGTTAGTGCTAGATTTGAAACACTTTATTTTTGAGTGCTCACTTAATCAGTATTAACAAACTGTAAATGATATGTTTATAATCAGTAATAGTTCTTCTCAATTGATTTGTTCTTCATACCCACCTAATATATAACTAATTACTTTAGTAACATAATTAACTTTTTTTAATTTAAAAACAATAAAATAATATAAATATTATATATAATCGCCCAGATTATCTATCACGTAATTATATACTAGCTAATACATTAACTATACATTCTTAACATGCTAAAACTTCCAAACCTGCATTCATAGTAACATTATACAATTCTCACTCACTACCCTAGAAAATATCAGATTTTGTCTTCGTCTATAACTGTAACGTCGTATACTTCGATTCGAGAATGTTTGGTTTTGTATGTATATTCGTCATCATCCCCACTGTACGCGCAAAGTTATAAGTACCCAACACGACCCTACTCAGAATACCAGCGGAAACCATCTTTGACACTTACATCTTTCAATACACATAACACGACCGATGACAACGGATACTTCTTCTTGTTAGGAGATAATTATTGTTGATACTAACCCATACATATTCATATTCAATCTACAATAATCTTCATATCTAAGCTTCAAGTCTCTCTATCAGGTGGAAGGAGGTGATATGCGAGTTATATTATTCCCCCTCCAGATTCTTAAATCAGTCATCTCATGCTAGTGATAGTGGCGTGTAAGATTGATTACATGTATTTATTGCACTGCCTTTATATAATATATATCTAAGCAGCGATAATTTATGCATCATTGGTGGAGGAAATTTTTAACTTATCTTGCTTGAAAAGAATTTGTTTGACACATATTATCCTTCTTTAATTATTTACGTTTTCCCATTCATCTGCACATACAACCAGCTAGCAACTAATTAAATAGTATTTACGGATGAATCAAAAAATAGTGAGTTTGTCTTAGTATAATATATAGAGGGCATCTGGAGAAATTGATAAGTTCTGCTATCTCACTCAGTTGAGAAAGTTTGAATACTGTGATACATTCAAAGTGAAAAATTCTTTGCACCATCTTGACAGATAGGGATGGGTAAGCGGAATATTAACCATATGGGGGCATATGAAAGTCTTAGTACGAATGTACCAAACGCCCTCAGATCATTTATACTGCCGGATTCTTATGTTGAAAACGTACACCCTCGAAGCAGTCTGTTAGTCTTTTAGTTGCCATTCCTTGCATGGCTTATCAGGCACCCCTACAGCTGTGTCAGTTTTCAACATACCGCATATTATTATGATCTGCATTTGGTAACCCTTGCTGAATTAATAAACAGATTTTCTAGTAAATACACTGGTCAAGAACTTAGATCTTTCGATAAACTGTTCATTCAGGAACATCAACTGACAAGAGCCTCGGAATTGGTTGATACAATTAATGATGCGTTAGGTATCTGAGCGATCATATATTTAGAGAGCAGTATTGGTTATCAGGTCCTTCATGTGACCGATGGGCTCAGTTGATCACTTCCCCCCCTATCACACACTAAACTTCCTGAAGTGGGCAGTTCATTCTTACAAATGGCTAACACATGTCATATGAGCCTTATTAGAAGTGGTTCTTTTAAGAATGTAACTAACTCCGACAGTGTTGACTTATTTCCATTCTTGTTACCCGTATTCACAAGAGTTCCATCGCAATCATGACTGCTTAAGTCTCTGTAAGATCTGTTCGTTCAAATAATTACCCTCAGTCAATTTAATTAAAAATAACATCTCGGAGATCTTCCTAGGAGTTAGGACTAACTAGTGAATCGATGTAAACATGCACATCTGGAAATGCCACTCTAGGCACTTAACTGTTCTTCTCTAACTTTCTCTAACGCACACATCCCTCCAGTTATCGATCAAGTGTTCATCTATTTTTCCATCGGAACCAATGCTAGTCACCATTACCCTGTGTTGCAGCAAATGCTCCTCTGACATGTTTGTCTCTCCAGTATTTCCTTTGGCGTTGTAACTTACACTTGGATCAACAACGTTTTTTTGGTGACAGAAGTTCCGAGGCCTCCTTGAGGGGAGCATAACTATGAGCACATTGCTCACTCTATACTGCTTTCCACATTTGTCCTCTCTTAATGCTTCTACATCAACTCACGCGACTAAGTGCTTTCTTATTTTGAGGTCGCCACATTCCTCATTTCCTTCTCGCCATGTCTAAGGAATATGATTCTCTCTATCACATCATCTCCTGCTTGTATATATTCAACTGCCACTTCACCACATTTTCCTGCCGTATCCCCTTTGGTGTCCTCATCTCTACTTTCAAATGTCAACCCTCTTCCTTTCCTTTCTCTGAAGCTTCATGTATTTCTCTGTTCCCTTTCCTTCGTCCCCTTCTCCTTATTATATGCCGCTCTGTGACAGTGTTTGATCACGCAAATTCGCCATTCCATTATATTCAGGGATTTTTCTTTTCATTTGGGACATTGACACTTGATAATACGTTCAACTATATCCCATTCATCGAAATGCCTTGCACGCGTTAATGTCGAAGAGACGAGAAACTGATTTTATTTTTATCTTGATATGTTAGACAAGATTGTTTATTTCTTGAATATTTCTCAAAATCATTGACATTCACTATTAGTCTCTTCAATTTCACTATAACACTTTCAAATTCTATTGTTGGAAATGCCTGCTTTATTGTATCTGCCTTTAACTTCTGTCATGCCACTACTTATGCTAGATGAGCTAAACACTGGCATCTTGTTGACCTACTGATGGAAACTTGTACAGGCTCTAAAAACATCCAGCCAAGTGGTAGCCTGATTTTCGAACAAGTGTTGTGATACCGAACTATTGCATGCCTGTCTTTTAATGCTTGTTGCATACATGCCAATAAATAACCGGCTCTTTTTTTTCTTGGGCCAATATAGTAATAAACACTCGCAACCACAGGACTTATCTCAAACGTCGTCGTATAATAGCCTGGATCTGAAATGAGACAGAAATAGCTCTCAATTTAGTATTAAAACCAAATTTGAAGAACAAACTATATATAAATTCATAACTTAAAAATAGGAAAAAACGATGTCAAAACCCTTTTAAAAAACTAAAGTTGGGCCCCCTAGACATTGAATTAAATGCAAAATGATTTTTGTCCACACTACGGGGAAGCCAGGAGCACCCAGGACTCCTTAACATGCATGAGAATGGAGTGAGTCATTACGAATCTGGGTGTTTTATTACCAATTCCCTAAAAAAAAAAAAAAAAAACAAAAAAAAAAAAAAAAAACAACAAAAAAAAAAAAAACAAATTAAAAAAAAAATAAGGGTAGGCATCGATTTTACTTTTGTTTAGATATCATTTTTGGACAAATGGAGATAGTTGCAGTATCATATAATGACTTTCGGAAATGACTTTGAAAATTGAAAAAATGAATTTCAACGTGATTTTCTTATATTACTTTGTGCATACCTTATTTTGTTATTAAATGAAATTATTATACTCAAATAGGTTATACGAATGCTTAAATTTTACGACGGCAAGATGAAATACACTTTTTCAAGTAATGTAATAAATATATTTTGAGATATCCAAGCACCAGTCATAATTTTTCCTGGAACTATCCTTAGAGATAGAAGAAGTGGAAGACCTTCATTTTAACGGTAAGAGTCTTGACTAAAATATGTTTGTGCCTTGACTCTAATCCATAAACTGTGTGAGAAGCCTCAAAAACCAGTTTTACCGCTATTTGAATACCCTGCGAATGTGAAGGTAGATCCGGCAGCTCCAGCGTTTCTCCATTCAGCAATGCTTCTTGAAACACTTTGGTATGAAAGTGCTCTGTGAGAGCAGGCTCACATATTGTGTTTTCAGATAAGTTGATAAATTCTGACCAGTGTTGAGCAAAAATGTTGATGATTGAGATACTCTTGTCTCTTTGTAGCGGGCTTTTCAATTCTGATTGAAATATAGTTGTTTTATTAGTGTTTAGTAATCAACAAATATTAAAAGAAATTTTTTAAATATTTTAAGAAATGTAAAAAACAAACACATATTCCTAACATTAGAATGTATATAAAATCTTACCAAATAAATATAATTTTTTCCAATGCAATTTTCCTGACTCTGACATCCGATTTCATCATCGAATACAGCATATTCTCAGGTAGTAGGGCAAAGGCGTTGTACTTTAGGCTGTTGAAGGCAACGTAATGTATTTCTTTAGACTGCTGTTTGATCCTCTGGATCATGTTGAAGATATATAGCTGATGATTATACACTTCAACAATGTATTTAATGATCTGGTAAAGCTTGTTATGCAATTCTGGAGGAAAAGCATCTCTTGTTCATAAACACATTATTCTAATTGCCAAAGTCAACATCTGGCATGATTTAAGGGTCCAATTTTTCAGGAAGAAATCTTGAATTTATCTTGCCTTTAGAAATTCCAAATACATACTCTAAAAGAGGACGTTGATTGCAACTAAGGTCTTTCAGTATTTCTTGAGAAAAATTCTTCTCATCTATAAAGAGGCCCGCTTAACTTGATAAATTCCACCTGCTGCTGTTCATGGTAGTTCAGTTCACAGAGTTTACCTATAGGACCATTGAAGGCAGTAGGAGCCTTGGTACAACCATCAAGATGTTTAAAAACAGCTCTAAAAGGTAGCTCATTTTGATGAAGTGTACAGCCAATCGTGTGCACTTTCCGATTATTTTTTTTCAGAAGTATTACAAGACCCCTTCACAGCCAGTGTTAGTGTTCGTGTTTTCAAGGAGAACAGCTTTAACTGTATCAAGGTTATTAAACTTCTTCAATACACTGGCAAATTCTACGGCCAGAACATCACCTGTCGCACCTTTAACAGGGATGACTCTATGAGGAAGATAAGTTCCATCTTCAGATGCTTCTTAGTTTGTAAAAGTCAAATGGTGCTCTTGAGTCTTTTCATTCCTCAACTTTTCCTCCCCATATTCATTTTTAATTTCTTTGTAAACCAAGGTGCCCTTGTCAACTTTTCCGTCAACCCCAATACAGAATAATTTTTCAACACCATCACGGAATATTTCATTGCTTCTTACTCTCATCCTATCTTTTTCTCTGTCCAACTTTGATTTATCGATCATTATGTAATTCACATCCACACTAGGCCCTAACAGGTTCATAGCCTTTAAATCCAACAGGAGTACATTGGCAAAGCTTGCCCATAGATTTGAAGAAACATAACCTCTGATCAATTCCATGGCATACCTTGTCGTTTTCAGAAAGCTGTAACCTTCATCTCGTAATGTACTTGGTCGAAAGCCTTCGGATTCATCATCACTTGACTAAAATTTTAGTACAAAAGCGACTTACCCATCCTTCACGTCCGGCTTCCATCGTTTCTAGGTACAAACAGGTCAGGTTATAGTATTATAAAAATTATTATAAAGGATCTGCCTATAATCAGGGTTGTGGAGTCGGTTCAAAATTTTCCGACTCCGACTCCAACTCCGACTCCACCCACTTCAAAATTACCTACTCCGACTCTGACTCCGACCGACTCCCGACTCCGATCCGACCTCCGACTCCGACTTCCGACTCGACTCCGACTCCGACTCCCGGCTCCTTGAAAATACCTCCTCTGCCTCACCCCTTTTGAAAATTAACGACTCCGACTCATTCCTCTAGATAACTATATATATGGGAAATTTCTAATATATATATATATATATATTATATATAATTACTCTCACCTCCTCCTCACTACTCTCACCTCTCCTCACTACTATATTATTACTATATATATATATATATATATATAGTATATATTAGATAATATATTATTATATATATAGTATATATTATATATATTTCCAGTAATATTATATCCCTCCCCATATATTATATATATATTATATATATTATATATAGATATATAGTATATATATATATATATTATATATATACCTATATACATTATATATATATAGATATAGTATATTATATATAATTACTACTATATACACGCGCTCGCTTCTCTCACCGAAGAATCATCGATCTTTCTTAGATATAAAACTCTTTTCAATCGAAGATTCCTGTTTTGGAAAAACCCATCATATATATTATATATATAATATATAGATATATATATATATATATATATATTATAATATTATATAATATATATATACCCCTCATTATATATATATATATATATATATATATATATATAGAATATATGTAGATATATATATATATATATTATATATATTATATATATAATATTATATATATAATGATATATATATATATATTATATAATATATATACTATATATTATATATATCAGGGTGATTTCCAAATTATGGTAAAAATGTTTGGTAACTGATAAGGAATGCAAAAATAAAGTTAAAGTTTCTGTTAAAGGTATGACGTAATGTGCTTAGTTTTCGTCTGGCTTCTGTTATGTTGTTTTTTAC
>JABUQX010119279.1:0-10000 GCA_015478945.1 Trachelipus rathkii | reverse complement strand
ACAATGCAAACTTTAATACGTTTATTGTGCAGTACCAGTAGCTACAACTGCAGTTCCACTTTAATAACTAACTTCAACAAACCCGCCACATTTAGCTAATCATAATTATACGTATTGATGCCCAACCATACATATATCTAATCCATCCTTTCTTTATGGTTTGCAAGTAAGTTACACTCAACAACCTTCCTGCGGGAAACTATTACAAAAAATTCTGTTACAGGAGATGAATGTTTTCTTTACCACCAAAGATTACACCGCTCTTCCTTAATATTTCTTACTGTATCCCCTGGTCTCCTGTCGCGTGGTCTCTCTCGCCATTTATTGGCCCAGTATTATCAATGCACACAAATATTTTATAGACTTGTATCATTTTCCCTATGAGAAATCGCCTTTCTAAAGAAAACATTCCAAACTACTTAAGCCTCTCCTCATATCTCCTACCCTCAAAGCCAGAAAATATACTTGCTGCAGTACGTTACACTCTCTCCAGCACACTTAAGTCTTTATTAAATATGAGGGGACAAACACTTACTGTGGCAATACCTCAATAAACTGACCTAAAATAGCTATTATACAGCAACTTATAACTTTCTTAGTTTTGAAACCATATTGCGATTTATTATACTTAGCATCTTATTAGCTTTATTCCTTGCTTCCAAGCACTGATTAGCTACTTTCAGATTCCTGCTTATACTCACATTTAAATCTTTTTTTTTGTTCACAGACTCAAGCCAATCCCAATTCATATCGTAGTTAAATCTTTTATTTGAGTTACCTAAATGAAGAATTTACACTTTTTACTATTAAAATTCATTTCCCACTTATCTGCGACCTAAGAAATTTATCAAGATAATTTTGAATCACTATATATCCATCATCTATTCCTTACCCCAAAGTTAGCCACTTTGAAATCATCTGCAAACTTAGAGAAAACTTTCATTTAAGTCCCTGATCTAAGCTATAATATATATATGTATATATATATATATATTATATATAATATATATATATATATATATTATATATATATATATTATATTATATATATATAATATTATATAATATTATATATATATAATAGAAATTATATATAGTATAATATATTATATATATATATATACTATATTATATATAATATATATATATATTATATTATATATATTATTATTTATTATATACTACCCTCACTACTCTATTCTACCTATATCTTTCTTCCACCTACCCTTTTTCTCCAGACTGGGGTGGCGCGCTCACGCTGCTCGCCGTAACCATGCACGGAAAAGAAGGCAGGTAGAAGATATGACAAAAGTCGAAAAGAACGCGCCAGCCTTTACGCCCCCTTGTACCATCAATTTGTTAGTAAGAACGTCCGTCAGCAGTCAGAAAATCTACCCTTGAGCTTCACGTGACCGCGAAGGACCCTCCACGATGGTAATGTCAGGTTTGTAAAGGCGTTCATCCCTTGGCCAGGTGGGGCCACAACCATTACCCATCGCAAAACCCCACATTCTCTGCTATAGCACCTTTATTCTCGCCTCTGCCAAGCTCACATTTGTCTCTCCTTCAGACATTTCGTTTACTGGACTCAATCCACTTTTTTTTCGGCTCCCAGCCGGTCGCGTTTGCCAAACACGCTCACCTTCTCTCTCTCCTCTTAACCAACCGAAAGGGGGGGGGGGAAACTACTTCATTTTTTTCCCCCAATTCCCCCCCCCTTTCCACATGACCAAAACCATCTCAACATACTTTTTAATTTATTTCTCTCCGTTTATCCCTTTCGTCACACCAACACAACTCTTAATACGATCTCATTCCTCGTGTGTATCATTCTGCGTCTCAACACCAGAAGAGCACACCCTAACGTGATATGTCTCCATTCCTGAACAACCTCTCCCCTCCTCGCCTCGTTTATAGACCTCTTTTCCAACCATAGTCTCACTACTATGCAATAATACAGGAACAACATACCCTCATGTAGCGCAAGCGCACTCAAAGACTTAGTCCCTTTACCATCACCAACGATTTAATTGCACCAGCCACCTTCCTGCAGATCACAACTTTCCTTTTACGTGCCACTCTATGCATTATGCCGCTCCCTTCTCATCTCTGTCTATACCACGTTCAAATATTTAAACTCAGACCACTTAGTTCCAGCTGCGCACCTTTCTAACATAACTTCACACCGCAAACTCTCCTCACTCAACTACCATAACCTTACCTATTAATCTACTGTTTACTTTCACAAACCCTCCTTTTAACAACATTGCCAAATCTTCCTACCCATCCTCTCAAACTTCTTCAGATTCGCCCATACAACAAAACCAAATCAGTCCGCATTATAAGTGGGGTATATATATATATATCATTATATATATATATATATAGTATATATATATATATATATATATATTATACTGGTTTATATTATATATATATAATTATAGTATATATATATATATATAATATTATATATATTATATTATATATATATATATATAAATATAATATATAATAATTTTTAAATATTATTATTATATAAATTATATATATAATATATATATATATATATATATATATATATATATATATATATTATTATATATATATCGATATTTTATAATATATAGTATATAATATAAATATCTATCGAAATAACACAGCTATATAATCACTATATCCCAAACTCCCACGATCACAATACTTACACTATTGCCACAATACACGATTCACATTTTATTGCATTATTATATATATATAATATCTAATATACACAGTTATACATAATAATATATCAGCAAACCTTTATATACCCAAAAGCCACAGAAAATTCTATAGCCTTCTTCGTCTTTGCGCCTCTCAACTCATATAAACGAAAAACTCCCTTACGAAAATAAATCTAGATAACCTAACTACTCTCTCACACAACTCAACCATAATTTAAATCAACTCCCAAATCCTCAATCCTTTCACTAAAACTCATACATTAATATCTCACACAACTACCACCATATAAGGTTTTTCCGTAAATACTATATACAAAGTAATATCTTTACCAACAGAGTTGATAATTAAATATATAAGATATATATGATATAAAATACTCAAGTGGTGAGCAAGTCATTTCATCAAAATAACTAAAAACAACTATCTCCATACGAACCATAGCTCCCTTTCTTCTTCCTCTGAATCTTCATGCCTACTGACAAGGCCCTCCCTTTCGGCACAAATAACAAGAAATTCAGGAGCTGACCTTTGTCAAATGAGAATGCATAGACCTGAAACAAATATTCTCCGATAATCATAACCATACACATTACCCAATTAAATATGTATAGAATATATATAATAAAATATGATAATATATAACTCAATATAATAAAATACCCTACCTCCCTCCTCTCTTCATGAAAATAACTTACATACTAGTACTCCACAATCTCCTCCCTCCCCCTTTTACAACAACTGATAATATTACAGAAACTATATTAAATAAACTCCGCTCTCATAAAGTCACCAGCAACAGGCCGCCACTTCCATTATCATATTATCTAAACCTTCACTTAGATAAATCACCTCGTAGATATGAATAATAAGCAATTTACATACACCCTCTAATCTAACTCAGAGATTATTACTCTTCTAAACAAATTTCTAGGCAACTCATAATATTACTCCTCTCTCAATTCTTAGAAGACCTACAGCTACTATGAGTCTCATGATTCATCCCATAAAACATTCAATACGTATTTACCCTAACATAAGGATAAGAGGACCCCAACTCACTCACCCTTCCTCATTACTCATTAACATGCTAATCCACGCTACACCTCAATACCTCTCTCTCCACACTCTACCTCTCTCCTCCGACCTTAGTCTCAACTAATCCCATCATCCTCGCCCGTTCAAGCTCGACCAGATCCTAGTCACGTAAGTCATTGTGACATTCCCAGAGCAACCCTATGCTGGAGGTGATCTAAGAAACTAATACTTATTAACCAGAAATCATCCCTAATCAATCAACCCTCTCCCCAGATTTATACATATACCAACTGAGTAAACGGTAAAAATTATAAAAGCATGTCATTCAAACCATCTCTATATACAAACTAACTAGCCCTCTCCCACCACTCATTTAACCCAAAAAACTTACCTATAGTTATAATCATCAATGGTCTTATATATATAGCCATATAAACCCATACCCATACTATCTCTCTCTCTCACTAGCCAAAGAATTGATAAAGTTAACAAAAGGGCATTATTGATCAAGGCAGTTGCCTCGACGAAAGACATCTCATCCAAGGAGGGGAAATGGCTGCCTTATCAATCCCGCCCTAGAAAAAATGATAATAGACAATAAAACCCATGACTTACTGTTACTTAAACTTTACCGTACATGCGTAACTCGTTTTTGCCAACGTCTTCTCTCCCTCGTGTCCCACTCCATTAAATTACAAAAGGCATACCACAGGGTGCCATTCTCTCTACCATTAACTTAATATCTCATAATCATTCTCACAAGCCCTAGAGCCTGCCATCACCTACCACCCTATCCACTCCAATACAGTATCTCACGCTAACGCATAGAATGACTATCTCATAGTACTCATTTCCCGTATGATCTAGCTACAGATACCTAAATATTAATGCAACACTATAACAACACCTCAAAGATAATTATTCTATAAGAATACACCTCACGTGCTTCTCTCCTCCACAGAAAATGTGTAGTCAGTACATATCTCCCCTTCAAGCCTCCATCACTCACTTTCATTAGAAGAACGCCATTAAACCGACCGTCTCACCATATATATATCTTTAAATTCCACCTTAACTCCAGTTTCGCTGATAACTCTACCAACACCCTACTCCATATAATAACTAAAAAACTATCTAAATGTATTAAATGTAATAATAATTAAGTGTTAGGATCTATACTACTATGAGACACACTAACTATTGTGAACTGATTCTCTCCCTCACATAATCTCATATCTAGAGATTATACACCTCCTAATAACCGCTAAATCGGAGTAAATAACTAAATTACTCTCCAATGAAGTCCCTTTCCAACACTACTTATTAGTATATATCACAAGGTAATTTAACACCCATCTCCTTAATACTACCACTACTCATAATAGAAACTCCTACAGGAGACACTATTTAGGTATGACGTAGCCTATCCACGTCGGTTTCCCAGTCAATTTGTTCAAATCAAACTAGTAATCATAGATAAGATAATCTCTACTAATATAACTGCGTGTTTATACCATTCAAACACTTATGTCTCGACGACTCATCATGGCTGTCAGAAGTACTCATTCACACACTTTAGCCATGCAAAAGTTATTTAATCGTGACGAGACATTCCTTTTCTTCACTATAGAATTAACATTCCAAAACAACTCGAATTATTTTATTACTCCAAAATTTAAAAAGTCGTTATAAATACAGGAGCGCTCAAATACGATATAGGGCCAGGTGTGAGGTAAATTAAAAAAGAGAAAGGGAAGCACCCTGTGGTATCGTATCAACAGAGTTATATTTTCTGTGAAGGAATGACAGGAATATCAATGTTGTATGTGCAATTATATTTAGGGTAGTCAGGTTGTTATAGAATAACATACGATGGCGGGTACAATAGCCAAAATTATCACTTAGGCCGATATAATGAATATTATCAATTATTATTTTGATTGAAGGATAGCAACCAGAGTCAGAATACCGTTGCCTTCATATTTTAATGTTAAGGGGAAACGGGTGAAAATTTGTATCACTTTAGATATATAAAAGACACAAGTTTTTAAGGCAACGGAAAGCTAGGTATAATTGTACCTAAGCAAAATAAGGGATGTAAAGAAAATTTAGTATAAAACAATTCTTATTATACCACACATATCCCCTACAACCACACGACTCCAAACATGCCGCCGATCACGTGAAGTCTGAGCTTACAATTGACCTCAGTTTCAGTAGGGCCGTGAGATGAACCCACTAATTAGAATTTGACCCTACACAATGTAAGTCACGGGGAGGGTGACTTCAGTGAATATAAGCTCCCTTCCTGTACATTAAAACTTAGGGGGAACTTATTAATTAAATTTCTTACCATCTAATTTTGTGCCCTATGTCAGTTTCTAATATACACTTAACGATTTGGAATCTATTCGGCAATTACTTCTAATATAATTAATCAGACAAGACTCTGGGAACAGATCAGTTAATTGTGCATACAGGATGATAGTAATGAGGAAGGTTGAAAACTAGATATGCACAGCCCCTCTCCGTTCCTACTGTTCTTTGGTCAGATCGCCATCAGTAATTGTTATCGTCCCCTAAAGGGAAGTATTAATTTATCTCCACCCCTCCTCGGATCGGTCTAGTCGTCCTCCTCATCCATCACACGAAGTCATACCAAAAGAAAACTCGTACCATTAACCCACCAGTGTCACCAAAATGTGACTTTCACTTCTGCATCTCTCCCTACACAAGACTAAATCCCCTTCTCACGTCTCGATTCAAGCAGTCCTAAAATCTATCAATCGCAATTAATGACTCAATATAATTTCCCCCTTTCTCTACTACGCATAGTGTCTATTGAATTACTAAGACATGAGTACCAACTACCCAACTAATCTCACCTACAAAGGTACCTACTCGAAACACTCGCCCCATTATATATACAATTATAAAACTCCATCACCACAAGAAATGTCACCCTGAATAGAAGAACCCAGTGTCCAAGGTATGAATAGGCCAGTGTCGACACTTCTAGCCGCGAAGCAGGAATTACACGGTCACTCCTCACCTAAACAGCTAATTATGACCAGATATAAAATATAATATGTGAGAAGTCAATGTCACCAATATCCCCACCTGCACCAGATGTCACATTTCCCAGACATGACTAAATGACAGCACCCTTCATAATTAGCTGCAGGTGCTCCGCTCTACGATAGCATAAACTCCCCAACGTCGGCCTCGAATCTTCTGATAACTTACATATTATTCCATTCAATTCGCTTCTCACCTGTGAGAATCCGTTCCACAAATGTATAAGCGAGTGTGTGTCCGTGTCTTTTGTCCTTGGACAAGTCGATAGTGTGTCCCTCCAAGTAAGGAACGATGTGTCTACTGAGTTAGTTTTGATAAGTAACTGATTTCCTATTCTTATGAGTATAAAATCTATAATATCATAATTGTCATGATATAGAAACTACACTCGCCGCTCCTCCTACCCACTCTCTACCTCTCTCCCTATATATTATATATATATAGTGTATATAAATATATATAGTGTTAACGTATATATAGTATATATATATAGATCTATAATATATTAAACAATATACCTATTTAGGAGCAATTATATGCTAAGTTATATCTAGATATAGGTATACTCAAGACAAGCGGAAAAAACTTCACATAACGTAAGTATCCTTAAATTTTTAACAAATGACGTACTCATTAAGTTAAGTGACCTACGCAGACATAATATATTCCTCACTAAGTACTGCTATCAATATATATGATAATATAGGTTATTAGTACTTCTCTCGGATTAAACACTTATAATAATACTAATTAGTAGATACCCGGACAAAATATACATACACTCATAACAGATACGTTAAGTTACAAGTTATATTATTAAGCATAAACTACACATAGATACATACTAAGTATTTATGTATATTGAGTAACTAATAGTGTTAAGGTATACTATATAAATCACCATATAATAGATAGTCAACTCTAATTTATCACTTTTTTGATCTTTCTCCAAAAGAAAAATGTGCTTCAAAACCAATCGGTGATTTGGAACTATTTACACTCTCTTGATTGTATTAGCAAATCATATATGATACATTTTCTCAGAAGCAGATCTGTTACCATGAACATCCTACTATTCATAAAGATAATGATCTAATCCTTCTAATTATAACGTTCTGCGATATTATCCACCAGCTTATATGAATATAAAATATATTAAAAAGTTAGTATGACAATGGGAACAATATAATAAAAGAATTCAGAAAATTTATATAGATCTAAGAAAAATGTGTAATGCACGTAAAGATTGAATGAAAAAATTATATAAGTTTAAGTAGAGAATTAATAATAATTATAATAATATAATCAAATCAAAATCAATAATCAAAAGATACTTTATTTCTTCACTTTAATATATAACAATCATTCAATATTATGCTAACGAGATTTAGGTAGTGAGCTTTAAGATGTGGATACTAAAGCGCACCGGTTTACTTGATTATTGTAAGAACTCAGGCACAACAGTCGAGTTTCCAGTGTTCGAATCCCGCTGATGAAGAGTATAAATCTTCTGTGATCATTCAGTGTTAAAAATAAATAGAGTGCACTATAGGATTTTATTAGCTTTCCACTCAGAATTCGGAACATTGGGAGCTTACGTGTCGCGTCATAGTTAATCAATATAATCCGGATGCTCTAACCTAGGTATTTGCTGTGGTTCAAAACGCTACTCGGTGGCCCTCGGTGATTGTTCCTCGTATGTCTGAGCTGTATATAGGTGATATCTTGACCGGCGCGGTGCCACCGTAGAGTGTTTTTTAGTTATCTGGTGCGGTGCTCAAGTGCTCGCGGTGCTCGAGCTTATTGTGTTAGGTGCGGTACCTCTCCGCTCGTGCTCGAAGCTTGTTTAGTTGTCTCTCTTGTGCGGGTGTTCTGGTGGGCGGTGTCGGATGTAAGCGCTGCGCGTCTTCAGATATTCTCTCATATTTTAAGAATTTAGCATCTACTGTATATAATAGTATTACTGAGCTATGCTAAGTATTAAATACATATTCAATCTTGTAAATATTAATATTATTATCATCTTATATATTATTATATTAGTATATATATATATACTAATAGTGAGTAAGAATCTCAGCTATATAGTTACTTTGTAATACTACTAGAGTATACCATATCCCGCTAGAGTTACAGAGATGACTATCAGTATATAATATTCTAGTATTTTCTACGTATATCTAAAGTACAGGATCGCGTAGTACGATCTGAGTATATCATTAATTAGCTTCTAAGGGATCATGCAGTGTGCTGATGAGATAGCCTGTCTGTGCATCTTTCCGAACTCTTTAGGAATATAATACAAACTAGAAACAGTCTCCGCTCCTCTCTCTCCCTGGTAAGCAATCAGCGAAGGCTTAGGGAAAGTTTGATAGAGTAGAAATATGGGGATATGTGCGCCCAGCTTGGGTGGACATCACTTGTGCATATAAATATTTCAAAGTGATAAGCGTATTTAAACCCCAAACTACAGAAGATAAATTAATGTTTAATTTAGAAGAGATATGAAATGGACTGACTTCCGCTAATGGTCGTTTAGTTAGTATATTAAAACCTCTAGAGATAATATACTTTTGAGTTATGTGATAATAAGTAATATAGTAGTAATTAATTAATACTTTATCCGTAGATAGGTAGATATATATATAATAGTAGGATATATAGTTAAAATATATTAGTATATATATCATAGTATATAGGGTATAGTATATAATAGTATATAGTATAGTAGTTAGTAATATTAATAAGAGTCATCATAACAGGTCTATACGTATATAGGGAATTATTATTTGCCATTATTTACGTTGATTTACTAGGTATATAAAGTACTAATATAATATCTAATAGTTAATTATTATTTTCAACAAGTCGTAAATAGTGAATTACTAATATGAGAGTTACTCTCAACGATATTAATATCTCCAGATAAGTCTAGCTCTCTCTCCTCCTGCGGCTCTCTCAGGAGTAATATTTTCTCTGGGATTCTCACCGTGTGCCCTGACCCTGAAGCGATTGAAGGCTGTTACTGAGTATACTGTGAATATATATAATAATATATATATATAAAATAGACTACGCAATTACGACTTAATTAGGTGTCTATCAATAGAATCCCTCAATATATATATAATTGGTTCGAATTTTAGGAAAATACTGATGT
>JABUQX010119278.1:22500-25504 GCA_015478945.1 Trachelipus rathkii | reverse complement strand
TATAACGGAGAAAAATCGTAAATTGTGTATTCAATTCGTTTAACTTTATTTAATTATTTAGAATTTGTGAAATAATTTTAATAATAAAACATAATTATCATTTTATATAATCGATAAAATAATCGATAATATATATATATATATATATATATATATAATATATATATATATATTATATATATATATATATATATATATATATATATATATATATATATTATAATATATATATAATATATATATATATCTTATGGCCTGAGGTGGGAGGTTGATGCTGAAGCAGGAGTGGTATTTGCAATAAGGGCAGTGTGGGAGGAGGTGGAGGATTTGGATGGAGATATAATGGCTTATGCAGATGACCTTGCGTGATGGAGTGAGGATGGAGATAAACTGAGGAGGGTGGTGTTGGCTTTTGCTAACAAACTGAGAGAAGCGGGCCTGTGCATGAACGTGGATAAAACAGAAATTATGATAGTAAGCAGAGAGGAAGGAGAGGAGTTGGCAGTGGAGGTGGATAGGGTGGTGATTGAAAACGTATACAGATACAAGTATCTGGGAGAAATATTTGGTAGAGAGGGAGGAAGTGAATTGGAAATTACGAGCAGAATTGATAGTATGAGCGGTAGAGCAGTAAAGAAGCTTGTATCCAGCATCCAGAAGAATAATGAGATTGGAGGAGAGGTGAAGAAGATAATTTTCGAGAGCATATTGACACCGGTCCTTCTGTATGGGGCGGAAACATGGAGTATGACGACAAGAGAGGATAGCAGAGTGCTAACAGCAGAAATGAATGTATTAAGAGCGATGGCCGAAAGACCAGGAGGGATAGAGTGAGAATAGAGAGAATTAAAGAAGGTATAGGAGTGATATATATTATTTACAAGATAGATGCAGCAAGATTGAGGTGATGGGAACATTTGGAGAAGATAATACACAGAGTGGCCAGGAGGAGGTGAGACTGGAGGCAGGAGGGATGTAGACCGAGGGGAACACCACGGAAGAGATGGAGGGACTCCCTAGAAGATTCGCTGAGAAGACGTGAGATTCCATCTATGATCCAGCTGATTGAAGAACGGGTCTTGGAAGATAGAGGGGAGTGGAGGGAGCGGTTGACCGTGCTGACAGGCTCATGAGCTTTCTTGTGAACGGATGTAATATATATATATATATATATATATATATATATATATAATATATATATAATATATATATAATATATGATATATATAATATATATATATATATATATATAATATATATAATATATATTTATTATATATATCATATATATATATATATATATATTATTAATATATATATATATATTAATATATATTATATATATATATATATATATATATATATGAGATTTCTATATATATATATATTAATATATAATATATATATATATATATTATATATATATAGGAAGTTATTAACAACAACGATTTTCTTCACATTAAAATTACTAAAATTATGAAAATAATCAAAAAATATTTTTCGAAAAAATATTTTAAAAAAAAATTTAAAACGTTTTTAGATTTTTATTAAAGTTAAAACGATTTACGTTTAGCGATATATATATTTATAATAAAATAAATATGTTTTTAAAAATTCCAGATTATTATTATTATTATTATTATTTATTATTATTATATATTATATTATTATTATTATTATATCATTATTATTATTATTATTATTATTATTATTATTATTATTATTATTATTATTATTATTATTATTATTATTATTATTATTATTATTATTATTATTATTATTATTATTCATTATTATATTATTTCTAAAGATTATTTATATTATATATTTTTATTATTATTATTTTATTATTAATATTTTTTATTATTATTTTTATTATCATTTATTATTATTATTATTATTATTATTATTATTATTATTATTATTATTATTAGTATTATTAATATTTATATATATATATATATATATATATATATATATATATATATATATATATTATATAATATATATATAAATAATATATATATATATATATATATATATATATATATATATATGTAATGTATATACCAGCGGCGACTCCTCTAACTTTTTTTTCTCTCTCTCTATCTCTCTCTCTTCTCCTCTTCCTCTCTCTTCTCCCTTTCTCTCCTCTATGTAGAACCAGTTGTTTGCAAGCAGGATATATATATATATATATTATATATATATATCGACATATATATACACACGGTTCTCCATATATACATATATATATATATTAATATATATAATATGAGTCGACTTGGTGGAGAATGGGACGGCGTTGAAAAGGAGAGTGGAAAAAGAAAAGAGAAGATTTAGAAGAAAGGATTTAGAGAAGAGGCCAAGAAACGCTAGAGCTTGCAGCGAGGGATTGGAACTTTGAGTGCTGAGAAGGAGATAGTTTCTGAAGAACATTTGATTAGACTGTGCAAAAGAATTATAAATACAAAATTTTATAAAATTTAAACAAAATTAAAATCTATTTAAATATATAACGGAGGAGCACCAAAATTTTTAATCTTGATTCTTTTTGATATAACAAAAGTTAAGTAAATTAAAAAATGGACCAACATTATTTTGGTATTAGAGATTTATTTAAAAGAAGATAAGAAAGAAGGCATTCGGCGGGAGTCGCTCGTATAGGTCAAAAAGTACATGAATCAAGCACCCAAAAAATGGGCGGTTTCCGGATAGCTCAGCGGTTAGAGCACTCACCCAACTAAGCGAAAGATTCAGGTTCGTCACTGTCGGTTGTCTGAGGTTGTATTATTTTCTTCTTGGCTCCGTCTTGCTCAGACTTAAATTGAGCACACCCCCTCCTAGATTAGGGCTTTGCCCGTGAGTGGTGGTGTTAACTGTAAAAAAAAAAAAAAAAAAAAAAAAAAAAAATATACATATATATATAGGCTATATAAGTTTACATTAAACTTATTTATACATAAATAGAATTTAGCCTTCTTGCCAATTAGCAACATCAAAA